>JANSTR010155251.1:0-10491 GCA_025434805.1 Antipathozoanthus remengesaui
CCAGGCATTCGAAGTCTGGCGAAACTGATGTTGAATTCCTTGTGGGGCAAGTTCGCTCAGAATCCTCACAAGGATCGTTCCTTGTATTGTTACGAGGCGTCGGATTTTTACGACGTGTTGTTTGATGATCGTTATGTGGTGAAGAACGTCATGTTCTTTAACGAGGACGTGGCGTACGTGGTATACAGCGAAAAGAAAGAGTTCGTCGAGGAATTGCCGAACGCCAACGTGATCTACGGAGGGTTCACCACCAGCCAGGCGCGTCTCCACCTATACGAACTGATCGAGCAGCTCGGCGAGCGCGTGTTGTACTTCGACACGGACAGCGTGGTCTACACGTCGCTGGCCGAAGAGCGCACGCTGCCCCTCGGAGATTACCTCGGAGACTTGACTGACGAGCTGAACGAAGGGCGAGCACATTGTGGAATTCGTTTCGGCAGGCCCTAAGAACTACGCGTACCTGACCAGTTCGGGCAGACAGATGTGCAAGATTCGCGGTTTTACTCTCAATTTTGCCAATGCGCAGATTTTGAATATGCGCTCCATGACCGACGTCGTTCTTATCGATCCCGAAGCTGTGCTGACCGTGACGGACAATAAGAAGATTGTTCGTGATGCGAAAAATCGTCAAATCCGCACCGTTTGCCAAGAGAAGAAGTACAGATTGATCTATAATAAGAGAGCGCAGTGCGATTTTTCGCTCATTGTCATGCGTGGCGGTTCGGACGAGTACCTGACTTATCCGTACGGGTATTGAAACGTCATTGCTTTTCTATTCTGTTGTACGAATCAAATAATTATGGCTAACCCCTCGTTGTCTATATCACACTTATTTGATGGGTTTGAGGTTCATTTGGCTTGCTGCGGTGGGACCGTAAATGTAGTTGAAGATCTGAAAAGAAAGCAGTCTGCTGAAAAAGAAGAAGTAGAAGGAGAAGAGAAGGATGAAGTCGACTGTTCGACGCGGCACCGTATTGACAGACCGGGAAAAGGAAAAATTGCGAAGGGTCTACTACGAGCCAAGCTCTGCTGCTGCTTTCGGTGGCCAAGCCAAACTCGTCAGGGCCGCAAAAAGAGAAGGCATCTCGGCGTACAAGACCAAACTCTGGTTGAAGAATCAGTTAACTTACACTCTTCACCGACCGGTCGTGAAGAAGTTTAAGAGAAGTCGGGTTTTTGTGAATGGGATTGATGAGCAGTGGCAGGCCGATCTCGTGGACATGCAATTTGCTTCTAGAGCCAACAAGGGTTACAAGTATCTAATGACAGTGATTGACGTGTTGTCTAAATATGCGTGGGCCGTTCCTTTGAAATCGAAAACGGGAGACGGTCTCATCGAGGCCTTTCAAAAAGTGTTTGACGGAGGTAGAAAACCGAAACGTTTGCAGACCGATGCGGGCACCGAATTTCTCAATGCGAAATTTCAGGCTTTCCTGCGCAAGCATAACGTGCTTCATTTCGTCACGTACAACAAGACCAACGCTCAGATTGCCGAACGGTTTAATCGCACTCTCAAAGAGAAGATGTGGCGCTACTTTCAGCACGCGCAAACGCGAAAGTACCTCGACGTGCTTCCGAAATTAGTTTACGCGTACAATCACTCCTACCATCGCTCGATCAAGATGAAACCCGTCGACGTCAATGCGCAAAATGCTCAGAAAGTGTGGCACACGCTCTACGATTCGCGCGTGCCCGTTAATAATAAAAAACCGAAACTTAGAATAGGCGATTTGGTGCGCATCGTCAAGGCCAAGAACACCTTCGAGAAAGGGTACGAACAGAAGTGGACCAAAGAGACGTTCGAGGTGAGTCGCGTCTTGAAGCACAAAAATCCCGTGCTATAAAAATTGAAAGAGTACGACGGGGAACCACTTTTGGGCACGTTCTATGCGCAGGAACTGCAAAAAGTGCAGCAGGCGGCTCAATTTCGCATCGAAAAGGTGATTCGATCACGTGGCAAAGGCCGAAATCGCGAAGTGTTTGTGAAGTGGAAAGGGTGGCCCGAAAAGTATAATTCGTGGATCTCTCACCGCACCATTCAATCGTCGTTGGGAGTGTGAGCCGTCAAGATGATAGGCGAACAGAATCTGATCTACATTCACTGCCCCAGTGACACGCCGACATTCCAAGGTGATCTGCCGAATACCCCTTCCAAATTCATCATACACCTTCCAGGAACTTTGAATTTTGAAGGGCAATGGGAGTGTGCCCTGGCCCAAGCGCAGATTCCGTTGAACATTGATTCGCCCATGTCTTCTGTTTACTTTGGAAGAGACGATCCCAGAAACTTTCCTCTGGTGTGGGTGAACACTTTGGAGCCAGCGACCGATGCAACCAAGAGCGCCCTGTATTGCCACTATGGAAATTGGTACTGTTATAATTTGTTGGATCCCGCCTTCTATCGCGGTTTTCACAGTAAAACTCCTGTCGACATTCTGTCGGTGTTGTCGGAGAATCTCTTATTCAATGGGGTGAAAATTTTTCTATACAATCGAGATAAAAATCAAATCGAAAGCATTGCCAAGGGTTTCACCCTCTACTTTTACAAGGACCTGTTTAGTTTATTTGGAATTCCCATGACGAGCGAAAATGCGTCGCAGTTGTGGATGAAAGACAGCAAAAAGCAAGAGTGGTATTTTCTGCAAAATAGGAAATACATGCCCTATGTGACACGAGACCAGTTGACTCCGCTTCCGGATTCCATAAAGCGCCATCACATAAACTTCACTAGGGTGAACAGTTCTCCGATAGTGGAGCTTACCAACGTCTTGCTGTTGAGGAAAAATAATAAAAATGGCATCTTTACAGACCTCTTTTATCAAGGGAATCAATCGAATCCCTATTTCAGGCAAGATGGGATGTATCAGTGGGATTCCGCTTTGCTGGCGACTCGATTGCAGGGACCATATTCTCCAGAAGAAGTGGCCTTGGCCCTAATAGGCTTTATTGATCAAATTTACAATGCGTCACACATTATGGAATTGGACACGAAAACGGTTCCTGACAATGCTGATATTGTCGTCAAAGCCAAGTATTCCATTGTGATTCATCGAAAGATCATGGAAATATTAGGTATCCCTCCACGATCTTATGCGGCAGTCAATCTGGCTCTCATCAACTTCACAAGTCCTGGAATTAAAAACGGAAACGGGGGTCCCACAGGATATTTTTCAGTATAGAAAAATTTTGTAGTATTTCCTAAAAATCCTTCGAGGAACGGTCCCTTTCGCATCACCTCGCAAATGAATGTGAGGGATTTTCGAACTAAAAATGTTTATGATTGGAGTCTCTACACTCAGGAACACCTCACACCGCCCTTGCAGCATCTCATGATCAAAACCTTGGATACCATCTACGTAAATACCGATTAAGTCAAGGGGCACATCGTGGGGAACACCAAAGCGAACACCCTGCGCAGCATCAAAGTGGCCGGTGGACAACACCTCGTTCAAGAAGAATTTCTACATTTACAGTATTTTCCATTGCGCGTGAATAGTTTTGACAGCATTGCTTTTCTGCTCATGTCTGACAGTGGAGAGGACATAAAACTGACAAATTCGGTGACCTCGTTCACTTTAGAACTAAGGAAAATCAAGTGAGGATCGCCCATTATGAGTTATAACGACATTCACATTTATCGAGGCCTGGGAAATCGCTATGGACAGATTGGTAGCGGAATAGGAGGTTTGTTAAAACCCCTCATGAAGTCGGTCATACCCCTAGCGAAAAAGAACGCTTTACCCGTAGTGAAAAAACACGTGGCTCCGGCCCTTTTGAATGCGAGCGTGTGGTATTTAGGCGATCTAGCTCAAAATAAAAATCCCAAGCAAGCCTTGAAGGCCCGCACACAGCAAGCCGTTTCGGGCGCTAAGAGATCGGTCAAAACTGCTGCTAAGAAAACGTTAAAAAGGAAAGCTTCTGGAGTGCTTTCCTCATTCGTTCCTGGTTTTCTTAAAGGAAGGAGAAAGCGAAAACGAAAATCAACTTCTCAGAGCGGCAGCAACAAGAGACGCAAGGCTTCTCTACCAGCTCGTAGGAGACCTGTTTCGAAAAAGAAGAAAAAGAAGAAAATAGAGGACCTAAATTGATTGACGACTTTGATTTGGTGTGAGACAAAGAGGCTGAAAAAGATGGGAGGTAAAATTAGACGATTAAAGAATAGGGTGCGATCCACCCCTTACATGACCACGGTAGAAAGTGAAGGTCAGACTCTACCTTCCAGAGTGAAAGTAGCAAGTAGCGAATACGACCTGAAGAAGAAAGTACTGAAAAGACCACTTACCGTAATTATGCTCCAGTCAGGACGGGGGACAATCCCATCACTTTCACTTTCGGTGAATTTGACACCGACTTGATTTCTCTGAGCATGACAACTTTGTTATTGCATTTCAAAGTAACAAACCCAGACGGGACGCCCTTAGCTGACGGTGGAGGTTATTTGGCTAATAACATATTTCACACTCTCATCAAACAGTTCGTTGTCAGAATAAATGGCACCATTGTCACCCCCGAGTCGGACTGGTATGCCATCAATGCCTACATCGAAACATGTTTCAATTATCCGAGAGATGCCAAAGATTCTTACCTGAATCTGACGGGTTGGAGAGAAGATGTGTCTGGCCACTTTGACAGCAAAGATGTAGCAGAAAACACTGGTCTGGAAGCTAGAAATGTGCACGGAGCTGGTTCCAGGATGGTTATGGGAGTCCCTATTCTAGATATTTTCAAGTCTAACAAGGTGCTGCCCCCCACCACAAAAGTGGACATTGAAATTTATCTGAATAACAATGAAAAGATCATCATCGCGACCAATGCTGATGACGACCACCGACCGAAACTGGTGTTGACCAAATCTGAAATGCGTGTATGTTTTAAGACACCCAATCCCACTCTGCACTCTTCAATAACGAGTCAGCATCAGAACACCACGTGGAAAATGTCTCTTCACTCTAATCTCTGTTTTCAAATTATTGCCGATTTGTAGCGAATCAATTGTATCTTTCCCAAAGTATCCTTCTTTAATTCGGTATTCCGGGAAAGTTTGGTTTTGGCCATTAAGTTTGTTAACAGCGACATTGCTTGCTTTGCAACTGTAGTGATTTCATTATATTATGATAGAAATACGTAACATCCTGTAATAAGCTTATACGGTTATCACGTGACTAAGTAGGTCATTATATCTTTGTAAAGTTGTCAACCTAATTCAGTTTAATAGAGAAGTTGATTGGAGCAGACCTCTCTGTCTCTTACTTTTCTTTTGTAGAAGGATATTTATTCTCAGTCGTTAAGAACACGACAATTCGCGACGAGGATGACCAATGACGACGAGGACGACTCCAGCACCCTCGACGATTGCAACTCAGTTGGGATTGAAAGATTCCTTCGATCCAGCACAGGAAGATTTTGTTGTTTTGATATTCTGAGTGCAGTAAGCCAGTAAATATTGCCATTTTGACAAACGATCGGAGCCTTGGTCTTGTTTTGTTTAGCATACACACAAAAAATTCATCATATAAAGTTTATTACATTTTCTAAGGTTTAAGACTTCTACTTCTGGCAAAGCTCTACTATGAGTGAAGAGGAACATTCGGATAGCGAATTCCATTACCCTGACGAGGACGATAAACTGGCTACACATGAAACAACAAGAGGCAACACAAATGAAGATAAAGAAAGCAACAGTCAGGAAGAACTGTTAAACTTTGTAAAGGAAAAAAAAGTATAAATGCAGAGAGAAAGAAGACAAGCAATATAAACAGATTCCGCCGTTTTCTTGTTGGAATTGCAAAAGAAAACGAAAAAATTGTTGACTTCCCGGCACACAAATTGGATCACCAACTCACAAGATTTTTCAAAGATGTCCAGCATCAAAATGGCGAATTGTGGCACGTTAACCGGTTTCCAGCGAAGTATCCAACGTTTTTTGTCAGACTCCAACTTCAAGAAGAATATCCTGAAGGATGAAGCGTTTGCCTTGTTAAGAAAAGCGCTCGAGGCAAAGCGTAAAAACCTCACATGCCAAGGCAAAGGCAATCGTAAAAATGCCACTCAATCACAGACGAGGAAGATAAGCGGAAAATTTGGTTCCCATAATCCAATAGCCCTTTAGCAGACAATGTGGAGGTTTTTGTCACTGCACTTCAGGTTCAGAGCTTGCGATGAAAGTTGCAAGCTTTGCTGGGGCAACATAACTTTGCAACAAGACCCTACCAAAGATGGCGGCGCAATGCTTGTGTGTACGAGCGAATGGGGAACCAAGACAAGAAATGGCACTGAGAATGGCCACCGATGTGCCTTCAATCCAAAAATCTATGCCACCGATACTGGTGAGTGCCCTGTCAGATTTTGCAAGTTATTCAAGAGCCACTGATCGGATGAAATGAATGAGCCTGATTCGCCATTTTCCTCGCTGTGAAACATGGCATTTGCCTCGAGAAGTTACAAGTGTGGTACATGAAGTTGCCCCTGGGAAAAAATGAAATTGGCAAATTCCTCACTGCAGCCGCCAAGAATGCCGGAATTCAGAGAACTGGATCGAAAGCTGCTAATCACTCAGTTCCGAAAACCAGTATTGGCCGTTTACTTGATGATAATGTTCCTGAAACATACATAGCACAACTGAGTGGACATAAAAGTCTCCAAAGCCTTCAGTCTTACAAGTCGGCTAACGAACAATCAAATGTCTCACATTCTAAGCCGATCCATCATCCAAAAGAGTATTACGAATCAGCTGGAAGCACTAAGCGCGTTGGGGATCCAAATGAGTTCGAGCAACCATACACAGCAAAGCTCAACCTCAAGCTCCATTGCTCTGAACTCGGCAATGCCGCTTCAAGCTCAGTCCCAAGGTATTTTGGATCGAGTATT
Source organism: Antipathozoanthus remengesaui (assembly GCA_025434805.1). Lineage (NCBI taxonomy): Eukaryota > Metazoa > Cnidaria > Anthozoa > Zoantharia > Parazoanthidae > Antipathozoanthus > Antipathozoanthus remengesaui. The sequence continues at coordinate 6,868 of JANSTR010155251.1, forward strand.
GGCAGTGTTTCAGGAAGCACCTTCCAAGTCTTTAATGGTCCTGTTAAGATCATTCACCAAGCTAATAAACATTGTATGATCACTGAAAGCAACGGATGAAGATTGAATAATTGTCACTGTCAGTTTAGTAAAACTGTAAGTATTCTATTTTGAACTGGCATCTTTTGCAAAGATTGAGATAGAAAACATTACCTTGAATAAACTAAACTTCAGTTTCACAGCGATGTAGAGCAAATATTTCATTATTGTAGCTTTTGTTTGTGAAAAGAGCAGTAAAATAAACTCCTGACAGCATGTTTGCTGTTGATCACCACTTCATTTCACTTGAATGAATGCAGCCTCGCTCTGATATAGGAAAGCACACTTGCAATTAAACTGGAAGTCACAGTCGCAAACAGCGAGAGCACTCCTTTTTTTAATAAATGATTATGGTGCCACATAATGAATAACTTATTAAACTCGTCCGCTCAGGCCTGACAGGGGAATTCCAGAACTTGGTCTTGAAACAATGACCTCACTATCACTCGGTCATTATGGCAAGACCTCAGTCTGGAATTCCCCTGTCACGCCCTCACTCACAGTTATTAAGTTGAATTTAATCACCATCAAAGGTTTGATTAAACCATAATAATATTATTGATAATAATAATAATAACAATTAGTAGTAGTAGTAGTAGTAGTTTATATAAGAAATACGTAGTTGTGTGGAACAAAGAACTCAAAACCAAGCTCCAGATGGGAATCGAATCCATGACCTTCCATACACTAGTCGGACGCTCTACCACTGAGGCACAGGAACTCATACGGCGAGCAAGGTCATTGAATTGGGTTATGACACACGGACTGTATCACACAGTCACTAGAATGCCAAGAAATATGTGTCAAGCACGCACTGATTAACTGCATCGTGCAGTCACTTTGAAATAAGTCTCTAGTACTTTATATAAGATATAAATAATTGTGCGGAGATCAAGAACTCGAAAAAAACCAAGCTCCAGATGGTAATCGAACCCATGACCTTCCACACAGTAGTCGGATACTCTACCACTGAGCCACAGGAACTCTATAGCGAGCAAGGTCATTGAATTGGGTTATGACACACGGACTGTATCACACAGTTTACTTGTGAACAAGGCTGCAGTTGCAGCCGAAAGCTCTTTTTGAAACTCCAGCACAGTGTTTAAAATTTATAATTTTGTCGCTAAATATCGGCTTCCTGTGCAACTAACTCTTTCGTTTAATAACTAGTAGTGTAGTAGTAGGAGTAGTAGTAGTAGTAGTAGGAGTAGTAGTAGTAGTAGTAGTAGTAGTAGTAGTAGTAGTAGTAGCAGCAGCAGCAGTAGAAGTAGTAGTAGTAGTAGCAGCAGTAGAAGTAGTAGTAGTAGTAGTAGCAGCAGCAGCATTAGTATCAATATTTTTCATTAAAGATTTTGACTAATAACATTACTATTATTTCAAACTATAAGGCAATGAAAGACCGTGGTGTTGAGCCCCTGAAACCTTCCCAAATAGCTTCGTGGTGGAGCTCTTACCATGCCATTGGGAAGAAATAGTCTGCTACTGCCCACTCTGGAGATGGCACCAATTTGTCAACCCGTCAGCCTACAGTGTCAGCTGGTAGGACTAGAGTGGCAGCTCCACAGTTAGACAGCCAATTGCTTCCTTTGATAGAACCATACAGACAATAGTTTCAGGTGATTTAAACATGTAGACGTTCTCTGAGGATTTCAACCAGTCTACTGTTGAACGAAGAATGGGAAACAATGACTGCACATTTATTGTCCTCTACTGTACATAGGCAAGATTGTCCATCAGAGGAACCGGAAGTTCCCAGTTCCACGGAAATGTTTGCCATCAAACTGGGAAAAAGCATTGGAAGAAGCAATGTTTGTTGGAAATTATTTTCATGGCAGTATATTGACCACGAGGGAATTGATGTGGCTGTCGATGAAGCAGTAGAGTTGTTTAGTGAACAGTGTACTTTAATATTGAGCAACTTTGCCAAGAGTTTAAGAGCCTATCAGAATTCAAAGGCCTTGCTTGTACAGTGAATATAATGAATAAAATTATAATACAACTTACATTGTCTCATTTATATTGCTCAAGTATCTTAATGTAGTGATTTCTCTAGTATTTTTACTGTAAGCGTAGGTAAAGTTAACAAAACTATACACAAAAAAACACTATTTTTGGAAATATTAAATAATTATGACATACCCTAATGTAATTAGTGCAATCTAATGAGTTTTAAGTTTCCAAATTTCATAATACACTTTTCGAGTTACATGGGGGGGGGGGGCTTCTAATGCCTCAAGTCGATTGGTAAGGAGAGCAGAACTTGCAACACGGGGTTCTATGGAATTGGTTTGAAGCTTATATCAATCTGTTTTACAGTGGAGGAGCTTGCCACCGGCTGTGCAACTAAGCTCAACACCAACACTATAGCAGCCATTCAATAGGAGTAAATTTGTTGTCAAATAGCTGAATTAGTTATTAGAATGGCAGAATACCGCCAATTGAATAACTATAACTTGTGTAATAATAATTTAAGCTACTAGTAGTAGTTAGACATTTTAAGAGGACTTATATTAATTTTATTGGAATTTGTCAGTGACTGACAGATCCAATAAAGTCAAAGTAACAGTCAACATATAATTAATAGTTGTAGTAGTCCAATTTTGGTACTATATCAAACACTGACCTTTAACAAATTAGGAATGGGTCAGTGTACTAGAATTTAAACTTTTTGGGCTTAGGTTTTATGCATGGTTAAGCTTAAGACTGTACATTGTAGTTCTACTGACACTCTAATGTTTATTACAAAACTACATGTAATCTTACTGTACCTGTACTACAGTATCGGACCTTGAAATAATATACACTCAGTCTCAGATTGGCTTCTCAACACTTTCCTTATGTCCTCTTGCGTCACAGTGTTGTAGAAACGTGTGATACTGTAATTTATTGTCTTGCTAAATTTCAGGACTGTAGGAGTACCTGTCGCTAAACTAACTGTACTTTATTATTCTTTGACTTCAAAAACACAGTTGACTGTGCGAGCACTTTCAACAAATACCAGATCTAATGAAAAATGCTTAACATCTCCATCTGACCTACAAAATGTTGGAACAGTGTATATAAAACTCAGGTGTCTCTCTGCTCTTCTTGTAAAGACAAAATAAACTTTACAAAATTATTCCTCCCAATTCGATCAAATGAGTGGAAGTTAAAAAATATAATATTCTGGCTTTAATTAGAATGAGCAGTTGCCAAGTATTCTGTAAATCGTTGAAAACACGTGCTTCATCAGAATGTTTACGAATTTGTATTCTAAAACACTATATTTATATTAATTACTGAATAACACTCCTTTTACTTTTCACCACACATGTTCAAGTTGTACCCTCCTGTGTCATTTGAGGACAAAGTTGCGAGATGGCGGAAAATAAAAGAAAAATTAGCTCAAAATGTAAGGAATGCAAACGCCAACTGGCGACAGAGAAAGGACGCTGTACATAGTTGCCGAAAGGACAAGTGCCTCAGCTCATATTCATGTAGGCTGCGAACATTGCTCGGGGCTCGAAATTAGTGGTAACCCATTAACCAATGGTTAGTAATTTTCAA
>JANSTR010155262.1:0-10491 GCA_025434805.1 Antipathozoanthus remengesaui
GGCCAACCTCTTAACTTCCCTTCAGGGTGCACTTTCTTTTTTCCTTTCCTTCTTGTAATTGTTTAGCATCTTGAAAATAAATATGTATGTATGTATGTATGTATGTATGTACGGCATGCATGTAGTTCTGCCTAGGGGCAAATTTTATGCGGAAAGCACCTAGGGCTTTTTTACATACCACATACTGTTTATAAATAAATCCCTCAGTGCAGTATAAATATTTCTTGTTATCTCGTTTGTGGTATAAATTTTCGGGTGGAATAGTGCATTTCGATTCTTATTGCATGTTCCATCTGTTTTTCCATGCAACTATACTTTTTACTTGTTTTAACTATTGCTAATGTATACTTGCAGTGAAAAGGGAGATTAAATAAAAAGATAAAATCCCAGCTTACAACAATTTGTTTACAGGGTTTAACAACAATTTACAGTACAGAAATTTTTGCACAACGATCCCCTGCGAAAAGAAGCCTTCAATGAGCACTTAGTCCACGTCATTTTCGATTAAGATTCAGTCACGAAATATATAATTTCCAAATAAAATCATAAACTATTTGTCTTTTTATTAGAATGGCTACTTTTATGGGTTGGTGAAACCCAACCTAGACTTTTTTTTCAGAATTATTTCTTGACGCGATCATCTTCATTTTTCATAACGGGCTTATTTAATTATATGACTGCATGTGGTATAGTAAAGATCTACTGAACGGGTTTTTTTAACTCTTCATTAATCGACATGCCTGTCAAAAAGACCTGAGCTTGTTACACGTGAACGGTCTTGTATATTGTACTAGAATAAAAATATTGAACTGCACTGACCATGCACTGTTCTACTGCGATATTTTGGTAGCGGTTCCGGCCATTCTCAATTAAGCTAACTCTCAGCCTGAGGTATAATCTAAGCAAGTTCTTAATCAGAATATAAATGGGTTTATCGCGATCTGTTGCAAAGGTGAAAATGGTGTCCACAATTCGTGTCGACTCGCACAACATGTCATCGTCGAATCTGATTTTGCGTCAAAAATGAAATTACGTCTGAACCGAATTGGTGATGAAATACATGGGGAAAATTTACCGTAATCTGCTATAAGGCCATATATATTACCACGATGTAATCAGTACTGTCATAAATTTTATCTTGATCTGCTTTAGTTCCATCATGATATATTTTACCTTGATCTGCTAAATTATAAATAATGCATATTATTTTACTGTGATCCGTTATATCATATTTTTACCGTCATTTGTTACCGCCTTGGACCACATAGTTAATTCTGTTCAGTTAACCATGTTCAACATTGCCAGAATTGTATAAAAAAAGTTGTATTTGTAATAAACATGTACACAAAGGCAATATAAAGCGACATGGCCTGCGTAATTATATCACAATAAGTTATTCTGGAATAGATAACAGAAGTATTAGCGGCGGTAGAACAAAGCGTAGCCGTAATTGGGATGACCTTGAAAGGTCTGATATTCTAATTTTAAATTGGCCTCTTTTTGATGATCGCGCTGTCGTAAATTGCCACGATTTTCTGGCTATTCATCTCTTGTAGGGGTAGTTTATAAAAAAAAACACTAGATCTTCTACGTCGGCGAGTAAGCCAAGTGATAGGATAGATCAACTAAAAATTTGCAAGAAGACTAGCCAGAAATAATGAGAAAGATCAGCTAAACGTTGGTTTGTTTATATGTTTAGCCGCGAGGGTGAAAAGTTTCAACTTATTTCTTCCTGGCTTCATCTATTGCTCTGACGAAGGGTTAGCGCGCGAAACGTCACCTGGAACTTTTCACACACAAGGCGAAACACAAAAAAATCAACGTTTAGCTAACCTTTCCAATTATTTCTAGCTAGTCAGTCTTCTTGCAAGTTTGGGCTTTTGATCATGTTGATCGCAGTTCAGTCCACAAATTTGATTATCAATCCGCAGTTCTATGACTATAGTTTTATAGAAAGGGTTTGAAGTAATTTCGAGATTTATATTGTATAGTACTACACTGGGTTTTCGTGATGCGCAAAAGATCATATACATGTTTTTTGCGCAATATAAATATTAACGTATTACTATTATTATTACTGTTGATTTTCCGCGCTGGTTTATCTACATAGAATGAACGTGACATCTGAAAGCTATCGCGTTGATTCAGTGAAGATAGTCTTGGATAGTCCAGCGCGCAAAACCAACCATAGTGCAAAAAAGCTATCGCATTTTAATATCTGTGCAAATTAAACAAATTTGGGATCCTAAGCCTGACTTAACTGTTTCTTGACTGAAAATTAATATTTATCACAGTCAGTCCTTTGGTTTTTAATTGGATTTTTAAAGCTCGTTACTTAATGATTATTTCAGTCTGAATGTGGCATAAGTCAGTAACCGAGGCACCAGTATTGTAGAATATTTGTTGCCAACTTTTTCGTACATTTGGAAGCATTCATTACTTCTAGTTGTAAATGTTTTTGTTCGAAAGCGAAATCCTCCCTCGTCCCCATCAACATTATCAGAGAAATTTTCAGTAACACTGTTTTTTCTTATCTTTAGGCCAAATAAAAGAAATTCTGAGTTTCCCACCTGCGCTCTTATCTCATCAAATTATAGCTGTTTCTCCCGCGCCTTTAATCTTAGTTTTCACGAGCGACGTAAGGAACAGAAGCGTATGCGGATCATAAGAACTTTTCCATACTAACATTGTAAAACGGAAAGGAAAGAACGGAAATTTTTGATCTTTTACGTTCCGTCTCCGTTTTATGTGTTTGTATGGAAAAATTCTTATGCTCCGCCTGCGCTTCCGTTCCTTGTGCTCGTGAAAACCAAGCTTAACCTTTATTGCCGAAGTTTGAAGACAGGTTACTGGGTGAACATAATGCGCAGACTCATTTCCTATAATAGAAATACTAAAAGAAGCCTTGTTCAGTTATAAAGAACGCGCGGATTCTTAATTCACGAATAAAGCGACTTCTTTAGTGAACTTTAAAAATCCACAAGTGCTCTTAAAATGAAACAGGAAGCGGGCGAGTCTTCTATTTCTTTTATAAAATATGCTACTGGATATGCTCTGTTCCGTCTCCGAGAGCTATCAGAGCCCAACAGACGCTATTAAATAAAATGGTTTGGATGGTCAGAATCACTGACGAACAATTTCTAGTCGTGTGCGTCTCATTTACTATACAGTACTTTTTGCAAAAAGTGCCTTAAAAACCTTGGTGAAAACAAAATCTTAAGGAAGGGAAAAGTCCGACCTATTGGCGACGAGTACAATAATCAATATATCATATATATCAAAGCTCTTCTGAGTTCTGGGGCAAAACATCATTTCAAGGGACAGAGAAAGAGAGAGGAGGGTGGGGAGCGGAATTTCTGAGGCGTCAGTTGCAAAAGAAAGAAAACAGAATGAGTTTCTGAGAATAAAGAAGCCCGGTGCGCGGCGAAAACATAAACAACAAGACGTCCTGCTGCTATTTTGATGAAGAGATGTAAAAGTTCACCTTAATTCTCAGCTTTATAGGTTTTTTGACTAACTGATTATAAGAATCAGACAGAGAAATTTCATTTCATACAGTTGACTGCATGGGGGATTTCTTCCGCTGTGCCAAAACACATTCTAAGTGCGTGGCCAATTGTACTGTACTGTAAGGTGCACGAAAAATAACTAAATCTGGTCGGAAAAAACAACTATAAACAGAATCGCAGTTTGGAGATAAAAGTCTAAGTCGGGAACTGTATCATTTAATGTTATCGCCTATATTAACTCCAGTAAATAAGAGTAATGACCAAGCACTTGGCAGAAATTTCCAACAGTTGTGGCAATTTGTATAAACTACAACCGTTTTCGGGTTTTCCTAGCTTTTCTTAGTTTTCTTATCCATTTAATGATTAACTATATATCCTGTGTGTTTAAACATTTTTTTAAAACGTTTCCACCAACAAACGCGGTAGAAATAAAGTTCACACACTTTCTCCTTACATCATATGATGCGTTCTTAAGTTTGAAATGATTAATTATTTATCAAACAGTTATCATTTCAGATGTCTAAAATACGAATCAATAAACTAACCGAGTTTGTTTTCTGCCTACTTCAACTGGCGATATATTTCGAATTTCGACATTTTCGATCGGTAACAGTTTGAAATTTCGTACATCAGGTTTTTGTTCAGTCAAAATTTCAGCTGCTACCACATGCATAGAATTGCAATTTAATAATCTCCTTGATTTAAATTCCATTTATTTTCTTTCCCTATCAATATTACTATTAGCTGACAATAGTTAACCTTTGCAAAAGGTATCAAATTTCGCAGCGAAATCCACTGTTTGGCACACACTATCACCACGATCGAATAATGCGGCATGTTCTTATAAACCAGCCCACCGTGCATGATACGCGAGGATTATGGTCACAGGACCATTTACGTAAACCGGATAATGAGCCTTGTGGCGTACAGTGTATTATAAATACGTGCATGTTTAGTGTCGCGCTACCGGACTAGCTGTGCTTGGCTGGCCACAAGTTGATGCAAATTTGCGTTTGACACGCACACCGGTACTTCGCAGAGCGGAACTAGCGTAGGCTACAAAAATATATATTATATACTTTATAATCGAAACAGGAACACGGTGATTCAGTTTATTTGAACATCGACACATATTTCATTTTCAAATTAGCGACAAATTTGCACGTTAAATGAAGACAACAACACGGGAGAAAGAAGACGCACCAAATATTGGATCAAGTGGAAATTCAATCACATTTTTATATTGGCACCATGAATGACACTACAAGAGAAAAACTCGGTGTAATGGCATCTTGTCGGAGAATTTATCAGAGGGGAGTATCGTTTCACATACTCATAACAATAAGCTTGCTTCTTGTTGGTCATGTATCCAGTCTTTCCACGAAGAGCGACGACATCACGAGTCTGACCTCACGGCGTTATTTCAAAACTGGCAACGTGACAATCGGAGGCCTGTTCCCCGTCCACACTCGATCGTGTGATGATTCAAATTTGAAACCTGAATACCTCGGCTTGGCCGAAGCTATGGTTTTTGCTATCAATGAAATCAACAGAAACCCTCACTTATTGCCCAACATTACTATGGGTTACGACATTTATGATACGTGTTTAAACACTCGTCTGGCCATGCGCTCTGCTTTGGAATTTGTAAACCTCTACAACTATGCGTCACACAGCAATGACTGGATGTCGAAGGCGAGCTCTCCCCAAGCGTGCCACAACGTTGTTGTCACGAGTCCACTGCGGCCCGTTAGTGCCGTCATCGGAACGGGCTCATCCTCGTCGTCGACGCTTGTCGCAAACTTGCTGCAAGTCGCGGATATTCCGCTCGTCAGCTACGCGGCAACCAGCGATAAACTCAGCAAAATTAAAGAATTTCCAACTTTTTTCAGAACGGTTCCACCGGACCGATTCCAGTCAAAAGCTATGGTCGATATTTGCAAGCATTTCAACTGGAGCTATGTTTCCACTATTGCAACGGACGAGAGTTATGGACGTTCAGGAATTGAGTTTTTCAAAAAGCAAGCAAAACTGCAAGGAATTTGTATAGAAACTGAAAGATATTTTCCACAGGAGTCGACCAGCAGACAGGAGGAAATCAAGAGAATAGTATCTGAATTAAAGAAGACATCAAAGAAGAGCAAAGTTGTTATTCTTTACTGTAACAAAAACAACGCTAAAGCAGTGATAAAGGAGGCGGCCAGGCAGGGCTTGTCAGACAGAACATGGATAGCAAGCGAGGCTTGGGTTAGCGAGAAGACATTTGAGGACCTGCCTAACAATGTTACGGCTGTTGTGAAAGGGCTTGTGGGTGTTTCATTTCCAAATACTATAGTGGAAGGTTATAAGAAACACCTGCTAGGACTAAATTCATCCTACGTTCCAAACAAGTGGTGGAAAGCATTTTGGAAGTCTCGAATATGGGAAGAGGAGCACAACTGCAAGTTTAAAAGCGATTCTTCCCAGAGCAGAAATGTTACCAAGCAGTGTCCAGAATTTCTTCAGGTCTCAGAGAATATCTTAACTAAACTTTACGATGTGAAAGACGTGGCAGTGATAGATGCTGTATACGCTATTGCTCAGGCGATAGACTGGGCTCACAGGTGCAAGAAAATTAACGGAACCCTCCCTGGGGGGAGGTGCCCCGTCACGTCTCCCTTCACTGACCCAGAAGACGTGCTACATTATCTATCTTATATAAATATTACCGGCCCAGTCTCGCAGATAAGTTTCGATCAAAATGGCGACTATCCGGCCGATTATACAGTCACGAACCTAAGGTTTATCGATGGCAAAGGATGGCAATTCATGTCAATTGGGAGCTGGAATGAACGGCGAGAAATAGCTCTTGAAATAATTGACAGTTCTATGGTTTGGAACAGCCAACCGGGGGCAGCACGGGAGTCTCGGGCTCCCACCTCGGTATGTAGTGATAAATGTGAACCTGGCTCTTACCAAACAACGCCTAATGAATGCTGTTGGGACTGCGTTAAATGCCCAGCAAACCAGATCTCAACTTCTTATGGAGCCAAAAACTGTACTCCGTGCGGCACAGACCAGATTACGAACGCCCACCGCACAGAATGCATCAATATTCCCATAAAATATCTGAAATTTTCTGACATTGCCGGAATAATTATCTTAATACTAACAGCACTGGGTATTACCGCTACCCTATTTATCGCAGGCGTCTTTATCAGGCATAATTCCACGCCCATTGTCAGAGCAGCCAACAGAGAGTTGAGTTATCTCACACTAATCTGTATCGGCCTGGTGTATGGTTCGCCAGTGATCTTTCTGTGGAAGCCGACACAGGTGTCATGCGCGTTATACGTGTCGAGTTTTTTCATTTTGTCGTCCACGCTGGTCGCTGTACTGGGCGCCAAGACATACCGCATTGTGAACCTGTTTCAGACGAGAGTGCCGAACTGCGAGAAGAGAAAAGGCCTATTTGGGAAGTACAGACATGTTTGGATTGTTGCCGGTGTGGACTTTGTGGTGCTTCTTATACTTGTGATATGGCTGGCAGTTGACTGTCCAGGTCCGTACCTGAACAAAACCCACAAGACAGAGTACATAAGAGAATGCAGAACAACCACAAGTTCGGCAGGGATCGCTTGCCATTTCTCGCTACTCGGAATCCTTTCAATCTTGTGCTTCGTCTGTTGCTTTTTCGCATTTAAAGCACGAAAACTTCCTCACAACTTCAACGAAGCCAAGTACATCGCATTTTCTATGTACGTAGCCATGATATCGTGGGTCACATACTATCCCGTTTATCTAACGATTGACAACATTTATAGAGTGCTGTTTTCGTGTGGAGCTTCGATCATAACAGCCAGCGGCATGCTGATTTGCATGTTCGCGCCTAAAGTTGACATTATTCTACGCTATCCCGATAAAAACACTTCTAACTATATGAAAGCACAAATAACCGACCACACGTTTCGTCGTAGTGTTGCAAAAGATCGCGCAAGAACTCTGTCCACAATTTCGTATCCCATGAGCGAGAGTCCTCGGGCAAATCGACAAGCGCGTGACTCGCCCCGCAACAATCACACGGAGTCACCGAAGGCGCTGCTTCAACACAAATTGACGAGCGTCTTTTCGGACAACAAGCTAGCGCAATTACCACCTTTGCCTGCACAAAATGACAAAATATCTGACAGAAACTTGCAAAGCTCTCAGACCTCTACTCTTAACCAGAATGGCGATCTCAAAACAGCTGAAGTGGATGGGATTCAACTGAAAGAAGTCAAACCAAACCGTGAGCCGGTATTTGTTTGACGAACTCTGTGATTTCACAATATGAAATTATAATTATTTATAAATCAATTCTTTATGGTTACTATATGTATTAGATATTATATCCTGTGATATGTAGTCGTAGTTTACACACTTGAATTTACACACTGACTTGGCAGCTATTAAGCATTCCGAACCAAAGTTCCTCAACTCCACAAAGCGATATTTAAATGTTGTACATAACGGCTTGTTCAAGCCTTTCGTAGTTACACCTTTTCCTAATAAACTCCGTTTTAAATAAACCAAGAATGTCTTAACTTTTTTAACCAGTTGACAAAACTCAATAAAGTGACCATTCATTTTGTTTGTCTTGAAGAATAGATTCTCAAAATATTCATTGTTCGATGAAATTCAGAAATTGATAATTTTCATGTTCTATAATTTTTACTTTTTAAAAATTCAGTAGGGAAAGAGTTAAAACTAAATTATGGACAGGTCCGCTGAAAGATTACAATATTATTACTGTACTCACTCAAGAAAAAAAGATTAAATTTTTTTACCAACCGCCGCCTGGTTAGCACAGTTGGTAAGGCGCCAGTCTGCAGTGCCGGAGGCTCGGGTTCGATTCCCGGCCGGACCAACACTCAGGGTCTTAAAATAACTGAGGAGAAGGTGCTACCTTTGCCCTAACATCTGCAAATGGTTAGACCTTCACGTCTTCACGGATAAGGACGTTAAACCGTAGGCCCTCGGGGATTTGTAAGTTCTCCGACCACCTTAGAGTGGTATAGTCTCCCCGATTAGTAGGGTTCATGCCTGGCTAGAAGATTTGAGACTTAAATAAAGTCACTTACTTACTTACTTTATGTACTTTGTAAATTATTCCAAACAAACATATTATTATACGTTTGGCACATCCTGACAACCTGTATTCATTCCAAATAAAATTACAATCAACCCAGCACTAAAATGTCACTCCATCTCCAATATTAAAGATTATTTAGTTTTCCCAAGGTACCCACCTCTTCACTCATGGTTTCCAGATTATTTATTTCTTCAACACTGTCACCTGACATGTCAACACTGCCATGGGTTGCAGATGTCTTAGAGATTCCTGTTTCTATGATGGAAACTTCCCTGACTTTGAGGGAACCTATAGCTGTGTGCGAGTTGAACACAACCTTTCGTCCTCCTATTTTGGGCACAGACAGTTGATGTTCTGATGTCTTTAGCATTTCCTTCTTGCAAATAAGCTCAAACAGTTCTCCCATGGTCACTCTGTACAATAACACAAACATTAATAATAATTTATTGTCAGTGGAAATTTGACATGCTTGACAAATACTTTAATATACAACAACAAAAAGCATCAAATAAATTATGGCCATGATCTTTGCTAGATTCATAAATTAATGTCCTTTATTTAAATAAGCTGGATAAAAAATATGTAAAAATTCATGCTCTACAGTAAGGCATCCAACCAAGAAATAAAACAGAAAAAAATAAGAAGAATTTTAATGTAATTCTATACTTCAGCAATCTTAATAATTATGTATATTAATCTTCACTTTCTATATCCAAATACACACTCAGATGTTTAGATTTGGCTGATCAGTGAAAATGGCTCTTCACCTTTTCAGTTCAAGTCAATTGATAAACTTCAATCTTCTTCTCACAATATCAAATACAAACAATGCATGACCTGTTTTTCTAAAAACTGGCTAGCCTTCTGACAATGTTCAGTCAATCATAAATGACAGTTAAGAAAAAATCACACTCAGACAGTATTCCATCAACTCCTGTCCAAACATCTTTATAGAAGTATCTAATTGTCACATGACAGCTTTTAAGGATAATATACTTACAGGCCTGGCACAGATATAACAGTTGGTTCTTTATTCGGCAATTTAGCCATGATGGATACTTTAGTGTGGATGAGTGCACTGGATTTTGGATCAGATAGCATCCCCACGATGGTCTGGGTGAATAGATAAGGTTCTATATGAGAGCTAAATATCGATCATTACAGAAACAAACTAAGCTTTTCAACAAATGAAATACAATCTGAAAGTCACTAAATAATTAGGTCTCAAAAATACTACTTAATTATAAGGTAGAATTAAACAACTTTGTCTGAACACACAGTCTTCTTATTTTCTGAATCTGCATGTATTCTGTTTACTTGGGGAACTTAAAAGAACCCACTCACACACTTCTTAAAAACAGCTGGATAGTGATTCTGGTGTTAGTGGTCTGACACCTCCTCTATACTTTTAAATGGACTATGGTGATTGCACTTAGCACATTTGAATAAAATTGATATGAGATTTGCCCTATACAAATTTATGCATTACCAATACAAGTATCACTATCAGGGTATATTTCCAGAGATCATGGATCATCAAAACTCTTTGCACTACTATAAATTATACAGTTTAAAAAAAAAAGGGCAACAAAAAATAATGACAATCTTGAATTGGGGAGGGGAAAGGGAGAGGGGGCTGGCAATACGCCTTGCAGCTAGAGATGTAGTGATAACTAAACTATAACTAACTATAACTATAATCAATTCATATATTGCGTATATAAAATTGTTCAACCCAGGCTATAATAATTCAGACTGGGCTTTTTGTTCATGCTGGAACTGGGGGGTGTTTGGCTGGGGGGGGGGGGGGGGGGCGGGGGGGGGGGGGGGGGGGGGGGGGGGGGGGGGGGGGGGGGGGGGGGGGGGGGGGGG
>JANSTR010155273.1:0-18012 GCA_025434805.1 Antipathozoanthus remengesaui
CTTACTAGGGCTATCGCTCAGAAGGAATTAATTGGGGTATTTGTACAGCACTGTAATTATAACCATAAACTACTATAGTAATTTATAGTTTTTGTCCTGTTTTTAGATTCCACTTATCAAAGAGAGAGTATCGCTAAGTGCTCTTCTACCAGACATGTGGACAACAGAGCATGATGATGTTATCCTAAGGTTCTTGAAGGATTGCACCATTCGGCTTATAGTGGTTTATGTTGACAAGCTATTAGGGGCTCTGCAAGTTGCCACTGCCATCCCATCGAGCCCTCCAGAGGAAATGACTTACATAATAAGATATGAAAATGCTGTCATCACACCAGACACCATAGAAACCAGGCTGCAGTTTGGATTGATAAGAAGCAATCATGTGGAAAGCTTGTTAAGAGTTATGACAAATGTTTATGCTCCGTTGTTCTTTGGAAACTCAAGTTGGCCTGATAGTATCCTTTCAAATGTAATTTACATGTATGTGGGCACCTCCTTTCCCCAGCTGTACTTTAGTTTGAGATAAGAAAGGTGCTACTGTTGTACATCCTTTCCCAGTTGATGTACCTTCCACATTAATGATTACGAAAAACACTACATGTTGTAGTGTTAACACTAATTTAATTAAATTTCTTGCTTCATCTAGATAAACCCCATTTAATTTGACTAAATGTCTCTTAGCTTGATATCAGCAGTTTCAAAATTCTAGATTGACTTAAATTAATGTTTCGATGGGCCTGATAAAGGATCAATTTGTGAAGTTAAAAATGCACAAAACTGTTCTTGAAAGCATAAAAACTTTTTGGTTGCTACTAGAACATTTCGTATTGATAAATCTAACATTGGTCTAATGTAAATAGCAGCATTTATTTAAAACTTATTACAAAGTTTCTTTAAGTGCTATTAGTTACAGTTCTGTCATGTGCACGTGTCGGAAATTATAAGGCAGCCATTACAGTGTAGTTTCAGACCACAACACCATCTCATAACCCAACTGTCGTCAACAAGTGTGAGGTTTGTTTAAGTCCCCCAGTAGAATATCAAAATCGAATTGGGAATGGCTCAGAAGTGGGGTTAAGGGTGAGCTGCTATCCCTTGAAAAATACTTCTGTAATGGCCAGTGAATCACAGAACCTCCCCCAACCAAGTTCCTTCCAGAAACGTGCACGTCGTGGGGTTGCGTTCGGCTGATTCTGGTTGTGCCAAGGTGACACGCTGGTACCTTAAAACCAGCAGCTCTGGACATATTGGGCTCATAGTCTGGGAAGGCAGCCCATCTAGGAGAAGGACAACTCATAAAAAGTGTGGTTACAGAAACACAAGTAAAGAACTCACGAGTTTTGCAGAACGGAAGGGGTACTCGGCCATACACTGGGTTACCAGTGGATGGCCATGGTGTAGTGAGGGATGTTAGCCAAACCCAGCAGGAAGCTGACATCAGGAGGGAGTCCTTAGACCATCCTAGAAGGCGGCTAAGAGTAGCCACTTGGAATGTACGAACTATGTATGCAAATGGAAGGGTCCAGCAAGTAGCCAAGGATATGAAGAACTACAAAATTGACCTGACGGGTGTCGGCAGATGCAGGTGGACTGGTTCTGGAAAACTAGGATTAAATAGTGGTGAGACTGTGTAATGTACTCTGGCACTGAGATAAGCACGAGAAAGGAGTAGCCATAATCATTGCAAGTAAACATGTAAAGTCATGTGCAGAGTGGGAACCAGTAAGTGCTAGAATTATAACGGCAAGATTCTATTCAAAGCACATTAAACTAACTGTTATGCGCCCACAAACGATGACGAAAACGATGCGTTTTATCAAGCATTAAATGCCACAACTGCAAAGATACCGAGCCATGACATCATGGTTATCATGCTTGGTGACATGAATGCAAAAATTGGGAGACAGAACCAAAGCTACGAAGAGATATGGGCAGAGAAGGATGTAGAGAAAGGAATGAAAACAGGCAGCTATTTTATGATTACTGTTACTCTAACAACCTTGTCGTAGGTGAATGTGTTTTCCCTTATACGAACACAAACAAATATACATGGAAATCACTGATGGACGTACAAGAAACCAAATCGACCACATTGAAATCAGTAGACGCTTTAGAAGATCATTGCTTGATGTGAGGGTTTACAGAAGTGCACACATTGGAAGCGACCATGAATTGCTAGCAGTCCAGTCCAGCTGATATTAAACAAAGCAAATATCGCAAGCACTGTAGTAGAGAACTTTCCAATTAGAGCTTGAGGAAGAGGTTCCAAGTACTGGCTAAAATTGACGACGTAGAAGAAATGTGGCAGGAGTTCAAATCCACTGTAACTAAAGCAAATGAAAAAGTTCTTGGTTTTAAGAAAAGAGTGAACGCAAATTGGATATCCGAAGATAGCTGGAAGAAGATCGGTAAGAAAAGAATGGAAATGAAAATATACAATGCAAGGTCAGTGACAGTGCGTTTGAAGAACACATGGATGAAACTGAGAACATGGGACTAAGGATAATACAGTTTGAGAAAGACAAATGAAATCGCCCAAGAAGCAGAAGAAGCAGCGATCAATGTGGAAGGCACACTTTATTCTCTGATGAAGAAAATCACAAATGCTCATACGAGGAAAGAGGTAACTCTAAGTTGTAAAGATGGCAGGAAAATTGCTACTGAATCAGGACAAAGAGAAAGATGGAAGGAACAGTAAATAGGAAGTATTGAATATGGATGGACCGGCTGAAGTTGTAGAGCAAATACAGTAAGAAGAGCTAGATATTCATTAATCAGCGAAATCACCAGACCTAGAAGTATAGAGAAACTCAAGAATGGTAGAACGCCAAGATGTGATGATATCCAAACCGAAGTTCGTAAAACAGACGTGGAAGTAATATGTCCTGTACCACATTTTTCGCAAGATATGGTTAGAAGAAGCTATACCCAGCGATTGGCAAAAAGGAATGATAATCAAACTAACAAAGAAAGGAAACTTAGAATTGTGTGACAACTGTAGAATCACCATGGAGAGACTAACACAAGAAGTAGACAGGAAACTCAGAAAAGAACAAGCGGACTTCAGAAGAAGAAGGAGCAGAATAATGTAGATCAAATATTCGTGCTTCGGAATATCATCGAGCAACCCACGGAATGGAATAGCTCATTATTGGCCAACTTTGTTGTCTTCAAAAAGGTTTTTTATAGCGTCCGTCGTGAAAAACTGTGGAATATAATGGCAAACTCCGGAATCCCGAGGAAGGTAATTACTATGATAAAACTGTTCTATAATAATTTCAACTGAAAATCAACAAAAAGGATGAAAACAGAATCAATGCATTCCACAACAGATGCTTGAGGGGCATATTGAAGATATTTTGGCCAAACGTCATATCGAATATCGATCTTCACAGAGTAACTGAAACGTCAGCAGCAATGGATATTATCAAACGCAGAAGATGGCAGTGGATTGGGCATGTTTTGAGGAGACAGCAATGATAACACCAGGATAGTGCTAACATGGACACCATCAGGAAGAAGAAAGAGAGACAGACCGAGAGATACATGGAGAAGGATGGTGGAGAAGGAGTGGAACCATTTTGCTTGGTGGAGCTGGGGGAGGTCACATAAGAGGTGAGGAAGAAAGCAGAATGGGGAAACTTTGTTTCTGCCCATTGCGACACTTGGTGCAAACAGGATCGCTGATGATGATGAATAGAATGTCAAGAGACGAGAGGTCTTTGGTACTATTTGCACCAAACCTTCAGATTGGAAACTTTCTTGAACGTTCGGATGAAGTTGGAATGGCGAGAAAATTGGTATGCACGATTCCTGATAAGACCGAAAAGAGATGAAAAACAGGGTTGCATTCACATGCACAGGTCGCCAAGCTGCCATACAACATCACGACCTACGTCTCAGAGGATCACTGACGTTTTTTTAATGGATAGTGAGTGAGTAAGTGGAAGACTTGCTACACTGGTTGAAATCTAGCAACTTTCTAATTATATAAATAATGTCCTTTTTTCTTTTATCCACCTCTTAACGTTTTTTCCTTCTATCCACCTGGAACTTTTTGTATGTATATCTAGTAGGTACTTAATTAGTAGCTAAACATTTTTGTTTGTAAATTGCAAGAAGGCACTACCATAAATACTTGAATAATAGCTCTCTCAAATAAACGCCCCTCTCGACTAATTTCCCCCTTCAATCAGAGGATAAGAAATAATTACCCCTTTCAAATAATAGCCCCCCTACCCTCCTGACTGAAATGGCATGACACCTTTGTTACTGGAAAGATTTGGTTTACTCTTTACGTTAACAAAGCTTGTGAACTGTAATTTTTGAAATAGTCGCCCCCTTAAATAATCGTCCCCCTTTGAGACATAAAAATAATCGCCTGGGCTATTATTTAAATATTTATAGGGTAATAAAGACTTTACTTTCCTTTCTAAATTATTAGTAATTTCAGAAGAATCAATATTGGTTGGGATTTGGTCTGTTTTGGCATTAAAAGAAATATTTTTTCAACCATTCAGATAATGTACTGCCATAACTATATTGAATGTTCAGTAGTGCTGTTTACGTTCCCATTGCTGGCCTACCATATTCCTTGACTACATGTGTTATAGGTATAAAGAATGAGTTCTCTGCCCAGCTTCACAAGTTCATGGCTAACCTGACTGATACACGCTACAAGATGCAGGGAAAAACAGTTCTGTATGTTCCTTCTGAGGGAAAAAACATTGCAGTTGAAGTTGCTGCTAAGAACAAAGAATTTGTACAAAGACTTGAAAGTAAGTAATCTGTTGTAATAATAATAATAATAATAATAATAATAATAATAATAATAATAGTAATAATAATAAACAACTTTATTTAAGCAGGGGAGCCTGCCAGTGTACGTGAATGCATTACTCATGAACATGGCAATGGTAGCAGATCTATGGCGACATCCTACTAATATTCACCATTGTCAGTTTTTTTTGGAAGGCCGGTACATGGGTACATTGTAAACCAGTTTGAACTTAAGCTTGGAATAAGAAAAGTGCTAATGTTTCACCTCCTTTCCCAGTCGATGTATCTTCCATACTAAACCTTAGAAAAAACTGATTGTTACACAGAGAAAGCAATGCTTTGTTGGGTACTGTTTCTGCACTATAGACCAACCAATTTCAGATATTCTATGTTGGATACACCCATACACAACATTCCTAATCTAATGAGCAACTGAAATCTGGCTATTGCATGTGAATGACATCTTGACCGCATCTTAACAAAAAGATATAGATTGTACTCTCCTGAAGGATAATTATTACCAGTCAAAGACGCTTTTGGAAGTCAATACAATTTTTGCTAGAAAATTCTGATAAAGTGAAGTAAACATTTTTATGCAGCTTCATCTTAAATCAAGAATAAAAAAACGCATCTTTAGGTTTTGGTACTGTTCCGTTTATTACCATACAATTCAACTTGGTAATTGGCAAGTTACTCTGTAATCAAAAATCATTACCTTTACCGTCATTATCATCTTCACCATCATCATCTTCGCCATTGTCATTACCATTATCTTCACCATTGCCTTCATCATCATCATTATCGAACTAGCTCTGATCCCTGTTATCTTGCCTGCCAACCATCTCTGTTCGATATCATCACAAGTAGTTCCACTGGCAGGTAGCCTATGTCAATCCTGTCTATGAAGGTACACACGTACATATGTGGTACTGTGATTGATCTGCCACACTAGGAGGTTGTTATAGCAAGTTCTTTGCTGCACCAGCAGTGCCTCGCAAACTGCAGCCTTCTTGCCTGGATTGTTTCAGATAAAAGTGCATGAAAGAATCTGTCGAGGTTTTTGTTAGTTAGGTGGTCTCTGGTGACATTTACGGCCACTCGCAGCATTCGTGTAAAGCCACCGTCGAGTTAGCATTGGAATTTAGAAGTAAGTGTCCATGTAGTTGATCCATAACCCACGACAGATTCAAAAGTGGCACGAAAGAAGGTGCATTTTAGGTGTAGGAGAAGGTTAGATTTCCAAACTTTGTCCAAGATACTTAATCCTCCCCGGGCTTTTCCGAGATGGAGTCGACATAATGATGAAAATATTGCTACGAAGATAAGTGAATTAAATAAACACCCAAAACAACAGCCCACCAACTTGAATAAATCCCATAGCCATTCCACTGTAGGTTTGACATGTCCAAGTTGCTTTGTAAGACATTTTTTTAAACTGCTGTAACTGGTGCTTGTTGTTGACTTGATTGGATCAGCAGCTGGTTTGAACAACCCCATCCTGGTAATTCTTCAAGAAATCACATTCCCAGCTGTCTTGGCCCCTCTCGTGCATCCTCTTTGACTCTTGTGGTGCATCCTCTTTGACTCTTGTGGTGCATCCTCTTTGACTCTTGTGGTGCATCTTCTTTGACTCTTGTGGTGCATCTTCTTTGACACTTGTGGTGCATCCTCTTTGACTCTTGTGGTGCATCTTCTTTGACTCTTGTGGTGCATCCTCTTTGACTCTTGTGGTGCATTCTCTTTGACTCTTGTGGTGCATCCTCTTTGACTCTTGCGGGTGCATCTTCTTTGACTCTTGTGGTGCATTCTCTTTGACTCTGTCTTTCTGTTCTTCCAAACGTTTCCACGTGTGATCGAGTTATTCAATCTTATCCACTGTGGTCAGAGACGCTGTTTAAATCAACGCCTACATTTTTTAAGTAATTTTGGTGAGAGAAATAAAAAAGTCTAGAAAAGAGAGAAACAGTAAGAAGTTGAGTACGCCATCGATCTGTAACGTCTGCACAATAACTACTAGTAAGAATTAAGTACTTTGTATATATTAAAGAACAAAAAACGTGTATGACGTTGTAGTTAGACAAAAGTACCTTCTAGCTTGAAATCATGGCCTCTCTTCCTCTTCTATCCACTGTAGAAGTGAAGACGTCCCTAAAAAGGTAAGATACGTTTTTATTACTTTGCTGCTAACATCTGTTTGATATACTTTCTTTCAGCTGCTATGATCCACTGGACTCGGCAGATCAAAGAAGTGCTAAGCAGTCAAGATACATTTGAAGCAGCTGAAAACTCAGGTCCTCTGGAGGAAATCGAGTTCTGGCGCAGTCGATGTGCTGATCTGTCTGGCATCAGTGAACAATTAGACAAACCTGGTGTGAAGAGAATTCAGGCTATATTGGAGATGTCCAAGTCATCCTATGTTGCACCATTCTTAAAACTTTCAAAGTTGATTCAGGATGGATCGTCTCAAGCTCAGAGTAACCTAAAGTTCTTGACGACACTTAAAGCACCTTGTGAACAGTTGGCTGAATCTCAGCCAAAGGAAATACCTCCAATGCTTCCCCGAATATTGAACACAATTCGCATGATATGGATTAACTCTGAACATTACAAGAGTCGGGAGCGACTTACTAGCTTACTGAGGAAGGTACAGGCATTAGAAAATAGACATAACATAAAACAGGATTTTGTGCAGAAAGTGTGTGTTCTGCAGACTGCAAAAAGCAACTCTGAGGAACACCTGGAAATCAATCACATTCATTCTGTTGGAAACTAAATACGCGCTTCAGTTTACGTTTGGATATAAAGCATTGATGACCTGTTACCCAACACTTTCTAACTCAATTAAATGAGACACTGGCCATAGTAAAATTTTCTCTCAGTAAGAAATTCAAATCAATGTTACGGCCATTGTTAAATTCTCTTCCCAGGTATTGGTCATCTTTTTCACGCCTAAGTATTCCTTAACCTGAAATTGAAGCTGCTGCTATTGGTGTGTTCATTAAACATAAGACCATGTTGTATAAACATTTATGATTTATTGGTCAGTTTATTCATTTGTTTGTAGCGTTTCACTTTCTCTCTTCGAAAAACGAAAAAATGACTGAGGCAAGTGCCTCAGTTTGCCTCATACTAGCTACGGCCCTGAAGGTGATTTTTTGTAGAAAAAGATGTCTCATGTTTTTGGGCACCTCTGTCAAAAATAGATGTTATACTGATCTAGTTCCAAACAATATGGTTTTGGAAAACACTAAGTGGTTGAATTGGATAATTTTGAAGACAACGAAGTATTCGATTTTCAAAGTCATTTGTCCTTGTTAATTTATATCTTTCTTGTGTAGGTAAGCAACGAGATTATCAACAGATGCAGTACGAAGATTTCCCTGGATGATATATTTGAGGGTCGTATTAAGTCCAGCATGGAGGGACTGCAGGAGAGCATTGAGTGCTGCGAGGCTTGGAAGGAAACATACCAAAAGGTTTTCAGTATTTTTGTATATGGATGATAATTGTAATTATATATAGTCACAACAGCACAGTTTCTATATTAGCTTTATCTTCTTAGCTGATTTTTTGTATGATCCATTTATCCATCCATCCATCCATCCATCCATCCATCTGTCCGTCCGTCCATCCATTCCCATCCATCCACCCATCCATCCATCCATCTATCCACCCAGCCATTAAGCTATCCATCCATCCATCTATCCATCCATCTGACGGAAGCAAGAAAGGTATTTTATATATTTTCTGTTGCTTAAGCAACCCGGGCATTACTCATTCATTAACTAATGTACATTTATACATATAATTATTTAATTTCTTCATATAAATGACCATCAGATTAGCCGAATGCATGCCAGGTTTTCAGAAGAAAAGTGGATTCTGGATCAAAGCAGCATTTTTGCCCAAGTGGATGCATTTGTTCAACGCTGCAAAGACCTTTTGGAGGTACGTACACCGAGAATGAGGTGCTTTGGGTTGCGGGGAACCAAAATAGTTCGATAGTGGGTTCAATAGACCTGCCAACCATCTCAATCTTTTAGCCAGGGAGGTCCGTTGTTTGAGCTTTAAAACCTTCAAAATCGAGACATCCCCATTTTCTAGAATAACGGTGAATAAAGTTGTATCAGCCAGATCATGAAACAAGAAACTTAGAAGAGTATATTATTATATGTTTTTTTACAAATAATTGGTTCCATTTGTAAAACCAAAGTTTTTTTCCCTATCTAAGTGGATCTGATAGTGAGGGAAACAGATACTGTAGCTGCACGCTACACAGTCCAAAAGAACTCCCTATAACTAGAAGCTAAAGACTCGTATTTCTCTAATTTGGCATACGCTGATAATGTTCCAGCAGTATCTGACTTTATAATGCTGGCAGATATGAAGGACATTGTACGGTCTACAATGTATAAAAAACACGGTAGCAGGAATGAAAAAGGGATTCAGGTATAACAGGAATGTACCCCAGAAAACGTCTACGTTGTTTTGGAATCGTGAATCTTTAAATAGGTCTGTGGCAATGTCGATAACCATGTAACTACTGTGGTTATGTTCACGCATGCGCAGGTGTGTGAGGGGCAAGTGCACTTTGCCAGGATGTACGATGGAGAGAAGAGGCCGTTACCAAGCTTCCAGGGAGTAAGAGGACCAGAAATTGTCAGAAGTCTCCTTGAGATTGAGGCCACTTTCGAGAAAAACCTTCAGATCCTCAAGGATGTTAAGAAAACAATCCTGGATGTCAAGGTTTGTGCATGCGACAATGTTTGGAAGCTAAAAATATTCAAGAAACTTCCTATACTCTGGTAAATGCTATGATCATGGTCAAGAGTTCTTGGGATGAGCTGATTAATAAGGCCAATAGAGCAAACTTTTAGCCTTGGAACAACAGTAATACTATAAAATTATCAAAATGTTATAAATACACATTAGTTCAGTCCCCCTCTCTCCCGTTTCAATGTTGCAACATCTGACTACAGACACAATTTTGATTTTTGACAGTTTTGCTGGCGTTTACTCAACATTAATGCGGGGGAGAGGGGTCGTCCCAACACTATTGACCATGATTGTAGCTTTCATCTTGGTGTAGTTTATTCGATGCAAGCTTTCTGAAGGGCAAAATTGTTGTGTGGTCCTAGTAAAGCATTTTTATTGTACTCATATTAAACTTTACAAAAATATACGGTTTTACATTCCGTTTTCGTTTTCCGCAACTTCCCTTTGATTTTTAACGTTGTTTTTAGAAATAGATTGGACTTTTTAAAGGGAAAATGGTACAATACTTACAAATGTTAGAGGAATATATTTGAACTAAGAACATTCTCAAGATGTGAAAGAGTATTCATTTGTGGAAGGACGTCATTAGCTAAGTACAAGCATAACTACAACCTACATTTTTGGTTAACAAATTAACTTGAAGTGTATGATACAGTCAGCGGATAACGAGATGTTTAATTGTTTTCCCATTTTATCTCTTTGAAGGCTACAACCTGGCACGATGACTACAACAGGTATGAATTTTGTTTACTATAAAACAGAATTCGAATGAGAATTGTACTTGTTTCATGTTTTTAGTAAATGGACGATATTTTGTGTTCTTTATGTGATTTTTTCAGTGTGTTTCCGAGAACCAGGTGTCGTGGGATTTAGATGAGGGCTCACCCATAATCTGTAAGATGGTTACCTTCCAGAATTTTAATATTTCTAACAATTACTGTGGTTAATTATTTAACAGATTCCGTGCAGGTGTCAAAGACTTAGAGGTCATGGTACAGAATGTGATAACATCTGCTTTCGAGACAGTTACAACCGTGAAGGAAGCAGTAGAAATCCTGGAGATCTTTCAACATTTGTCGTCAAGAGAGGTAATGCGAATGAATATAGATGATGTTCAGACTTATGTAGTTTCTTCAAGTATTATTTTCACTCAAGTGTAATTCTTATGTTTGGCTGTTCTTAATTCATTAGCTAAAGGTTTTCAAAAGTGAGTTGCTTCAACAGTTTTGGGTTTACATGACACAGTGAGAAGAAGTGGTTTAGTTCTAGTTGTTTGTAATACGACTTGTTGTAATCCGACGCCATGCATTTATTTGTGACGAATTAATTAAGGATTAGGCATAGCACAGTGTTAGTGCGCTGCCAGCTTAGCTAGAGGTTCCCGGTTCTGTTCTAGGATCAGACATAGCACAGTTAGTTAGTGCCCTGCCTACTGAGCAGACCTGTCATCAGGTCGATTCTAGAAGAAAGCGTAGCACAGTTGGACAGTGCGTTGCCTACTGAGCTATAGAGATCACCAGTTCAGTTCTAGGAGTAGGCGTAGCACAGCTGGTTAGTGCACTGCCTACTGAGCTAAAGGTCCCCAGTTCAATACTAGAAGCAGGCGTAGCTCAGTTGGTTAGTGCGCTGCCTACTGAGCTAGAGGTCCCCAGTTCATTACTAGAAGCAGGCGTAGCTCTGTTGGTTAGTGCACTGCCTACCGAGCTAGAGGAACCCAGTTCTACTCTAGGAGCAGGTGTAGCTCTGTTGGTTAGCGCACTGCCTACTGAGCTAGAGGTTACCTGTTCAATTCTAGCAGCAGACAGCGCACAGTTGGTTAGTGCGCAGAGGTCACCAGGTTGATTATAGAACCAGGCCCAGTAGTTGGTTAGTGCGCTGCCTACTGAGCTAGAGGTCACCAGTTGGATTTTCGGTGACCTCGACGTCAGTTTGGGCTTTCCTCTGATCCATGTAGTCAAGGCTTTATAGAATACCTGTTAATCAGAGTACTGACAGGGGGGGAGGGGGGAGTAAACACACACACACCCCTGGCTCAAGAGATCTGGCTTACCACACCCGTTATCGAAATAAAATAAATTACCTTCTACCTTTGAAATATGTGTAAACGGAAAGCATCCTTATTTAACAAGATATGATGTTCAATTATATACTATAATATGATATATTTGTGTCATTTAATAATAATCAGGCCATTCGGCGCACCATTGACAAGAAGACAGTTGAAGTGTTTCAGCTATTCAACGAAGAGCTCAATTTGGTGAAGAAAGAGTTCAACACGAAGACAGTAGCCCTACCCCCAATGTATCCCAAGTACGCTGGCTCGTCAACCTGGGCGAGGGCGTTGAAGAGACGCATCGATAAACCAATGACAGTAAGTTAAGATATCATTCAACATTTGTTTTCACTGATAGTTAACAATAATTCTCGGAAGTGCAGGCGACTCTGTAGATTCTGAGAGCATGGGTATGCAACCAGTAGAAGCGTTTTGGTGGTTATGCGCACGTCGGCTTTAGTATAATTTCCACGATACAAAACATATTACGATTTTGTTGATACCAATAATGGTATCATACATATGATTGCCACGGGTTAGGAAAATTTTTTTTTGGGTTAAAGAAAAGTCAGGAATTTTATTTTTAAGGTTTCATTTGGTTAGTCAATGTCTTAATTGTGGGGTTATAACCCCCCCAAATTATCGTTTCGTACTTTCTTTTGTTTGAAAGTTGCTACAAACAAGGTCGGTGAAAATAACCTGTTGGTTAAAGAAAACCAGGGATATTTTGTATCGCGGTGAGTCAGTGGCAATCCTGTTGGTAATACACTAGTCCGATTTGATAAATGTTATGTATATAGAGCTACCGCTAAGTTACTTAACTTAACTATTTCCCTATCGTTTTGAGTATCCCACGTCTCGTCATCGTGAAACGTGACGGCACCATTCTTGGTGAATCATTGGTAGTGAACGATAGTTGGCCGGTACCACAACATTTCAACTGAGATGGCGGGATGCGGTAAATTCAAAGTCAGTATTCAAGGAATAATCAAACTAAATCGCTCTGTTCATTTTGCTTTCTATTGTCCAGCTTCTCAACAAAGCTTTTTTCTTACCTCAAATTGGATCTGGAGACGAGATCAGAACACAGTACCAGCAGTTGGCACAGGTAAGTACTGTTTACATAAATAAACTAAGTTAGGTGTTGTTGGTTCTTGTCACGTTTTAGTCACTTTAGGTTTAAGCTTTAGTAAGTTTTAAATAACTTTTGCTAATCCAGAAACCAGGAAACCGGAGTACCTGGAGAAACCAGGGAACCACAAACCCAGCTCACTTACTTCCCAGGCAGGGAATCAAATCGAGGTCGCATTGGTGGGAGGCGACTGTTTTGTCACTACGCCACCCCAACGCTCCCGACTTGTGTGGTATAATGCGAGTAGCATTTGCCTAATTGCTGTGCATCTACTGGCAGCCGCAGCCAAAACAGTTCTTACTTGACATCTTGCAATGGAATCTGGTACTCCTAGCTGAGTTGCGTCTAGCTCTATTAAGCACAATTTCTGTTACTACGTTTTGGAAACACATCCCCGTGCCATCACTTTTCTGTCATCGACGAGGTGCCGTGTACATGTCAGAGATCTTACCGACTGAGCCAAGCATCCTCGCCCACTGTTCCCCCTTTTAGGGTTGCTGCCACCCTTTCTTTTTGTTCTATGTCAATGGAGCTACGGCCACATAGGACTACTCAGATCTCTTCAAAACCAAGCATTGATGTTAAATGTATCATCGTGTCGTACTTTGGGTGTTACGCGCATACACTGAAAGATATTCTATATATATGTGCTTTTCAAAACTCTGTAAAGTTTCTTGTACTACAGTTTCCTACCTTATTCTGTTGTTTACTGTCTGCATTAATTGTAGTCATGCTTACTGATGTTGAAACTTGTTAACGGTCACTTTATGAGTGATTGATTGATAACATCGGTTTTTCTTGCAGGCTTTGGATGAATACGTCAGGAAGACGTTCAATGAATGGACAGCTACCGTTGACAAGGTAAAGTATTTTCCTTATTGTCCGGAAATACTGAAATAAAGCTTGTTTAAACAGATCAATAGCAACTGGTTTAACAAGCAAAATACATTAAAATCAACCACAAGGGTTGATAAAACAATTTTCCGCACCGTAAGGTTGGAAGAAAGCTTGATTTTAAGAAACAAGACAGTGACAATGACAATAACTATGACAATGATAATGACAATAAGAGTGACAATTACAGTGACAATGACAGTGAGAGTGACAATGACAGTGACAATGACAGTGAGAGTAACAATGATGACAACGACAGTGTCAATGAGAGTGACAATGACAGTGAGAGTGACAGTGAGAGTGACAATGACAGTGAGAGTGACAATGACAGTGACAATGACAGTGAGAGTGACAATGACAGTGACAATGACAGTGAGAGTGACAATGAGAGTGACAATGATGACAACAACAGTGACAATGACAGTGACAATGACAGTGAGAGTGACAGTGAGAGTGACAATGACAATGAGAGTGACAATGAGAGTGATAATGATGACAACGACAGTGACAATAACAAGAAGAGTGGCAATGACAATGACACTGACAGTGACAATGACAGTGACAATGACAGTGAGAGTGACAATGACAGTGACAATGAGAGTGACAATGACCAGTGACACTGACAGTGAGAGTGACAATGACAAGGACAGTGACAATGACAGTGACAATGACGATGACAACGACAGTGACAATAACAATAAGAGTGACAATGACAATAACTATGACAATGATATAATGACAATAAGAGTGACAATGTCATTGACACTGACAGTGACAATGACAGTGAGAGTGACAATGACAATGACAGTGACAATGAGAGTGATAATGATGACAACGACAGTGACAATAACAAGAAGAGTGACAATGACAATAACTATGACAGTGATATAATGACACAATAAGAGTGACAATGTCAATGACACTGAGACACTGACAGTGACAATGGCAGTGAGAGTGACAATGACAATGACAGTGACAATAACAATAAGAGTGACGATGACAATAACTATGACAATGATAATGACAATGAGAGTAACAATGTCAATGACACTAACACTGACAATGACAGTGAGAGTGACTGACAATGACAGTGACAATAACAATACGAGTGACAATGACAATAACTATGACAATGATAATGACAATGTCAATGACAGTGACAGTGACAATGACAATGACAGTGACAATGAGAGTGAAAATGATGATGACAGTAACAATGACAGTACTAATGACAATGACAATGAGAGTAACAATGATGATGACAGTGACAATAACAATAACAGTGTCACTGATATTAACAGTTACAATGACACTGACGCTGATAATGACAGTGCCAATGACAATGACAGTAACAATGACAGTGACAGTGGCAATGAGGATGACAGTGACAATTACAATAACAGTGACACTGATAATAACAGTTACAATGACACTGACGCTGATAATGACAGTGCCAATGACTATGACAGTGGCAATGACAGTGACAGTAACAATGACAGTGGCAATGACAATGACAATGACAGTAACAATGACAATGACAGTGATAGTGACATTATGATAATAGCTATTTTAGAAGGGTGCTTCAGAACCGTGATTTTCACACGGGTAGAGCATAAAGCTAAACTATATTAAATAGGCATTGTGCAGTAACATCAGTCTTGTCATATTCAGGATTCCTTGAGGCTGTTGGAAATTCCATTAATGCGCAGGAGTCAAGAACGAACAGGGACGCTGGATCTGAACTTTGACAAGTATGCTATAATGTCGATTGTGACAGACTGAGAAAAGCGGGAGCTTTTGTAGTTGGTTTTATACATTTTTATCATATTTGCCCATTCTTTCGCACCAAGTTTATCAACATCTGTGTTCTCTTTATAGTGTTGGAAAAAATTAGTCGATACGCTTTTGAGAATCAAGAATTGGTCACTCACTCCAAACTGTCTGAGATAAAGTATCAATTTCTCCTAACCTATCAATATGAAATATATGGTGACAAGTAATGAGAATTGAGCAATGTGTCATTTTGGGCTAGACTGGAAAATTAGTTGTTAACTTAACCTATTTTAAAATAAAGTTTTATTTATTTATCATTATTCTCCCCTTTAAAAAATATTTTTTTGTTAAAAGTTCAGATTCTTGTGTTTTTTTCTTCCTTTACTCTCGTGTTTATCATGCGTTTTCTTTTCAGTCTTATCACATTTTTTGGAACTCAAGTTCCCTCACCAGGAAAGTCTGAAATTCTGGAGTATTGCAATGATACTGAAAAGAGAAACATACGATATATACACGAGGCTTAAAGGAGTAAAAGACAAAACACGAGACTCACCACGTGTGCCCGAACCCACCAACTGTCAAGATGAAACTTCAAAATATTCTATGTTACAGTCTAGTCATTAGTTTTGAACTAAAGTCTGTGTGTCTGTCAATCCGTACAGAACGTTATTGAAGCTGTTCAGTGAACTACATTACTGGGAGCGGCTGATGTTCGAAACTCCACACTACGTAAGTGAGGTGTATCAGAAGAAAGATGACCTACGGATACTGAGAGAGAATGTGCTGCTCGTTGTCAGGGATTACAACAGGTACGGCAAGTAAAGATAACCTTTTAGCCAAGATAAAATAATTTTATCAACTTTTTCCGCGAAGGGTGAAGTACACTGTTAGAGGTTTTCCCAGTTACAGTACGCTCATTGAAGGGGAAGAGATGAGGATTCACAATACCGGCATTAGCCTACTCCTATCGACAATCGGTTCTTTTAAATTTCGCTTCTTTACCGTCTATATCTGTTTGAATTGTACATTAGTTGATCACTGTTTTATATTTGCTTGTTGATATCCTCACGTCATTTCGGAATACAAGTTCCCTCTTCCTGCGAGTTCTTTTTTTTAGTCCCCTAAGAAAATGACGAGAGACTAAACCAATGACTTAAGATCCTTCTGCTGACAGACAGGAGTCACACATTTTAGGTATCCTACTGATGATTATTGATTTGTGTTTTAGTTCAGGAACATGTAGTTGTTCGCTTAAATATAACGTAAGAGATACCAAATATCAGCCCACATACACGGCCCCAGCTGAGCACACACAGAGGTGGGACGTGTGTGTGTTGATCACTACACCAACCTGACAAATACTACAAATTCTAAATTTTTTCAATTACTTTAAATTATATTTAATATAGATATCTTAAAATAGACTAGATTGATTGAACTACAGGGGAGAAATGTAGTTACTTTTATGCACTGTTCTTCATTAGCTTTACTGTAACTGCCGAATTCTGATAATAAGGAATAATCAATACTCCCTAAACATCTTACTGAAATATCATCTAGACTAGTCATTTTCCATACGACGATCTCCGTGGATTGTGCAGAGTGTATGCTTACTATTTCAATAGACTAGTCATTTTCCATACGACGATCTCCGTGGATTGTGCAGAGTGTATGCTTACTATTTCAATAGACTTGTCATTTTCCATACGACGATCTCCGTGGATTGTGCAGAGTGTATGCTTACTATTTCAACATGCTTCGTTTCGGATTTGCAGAATAATTGCCATGTTATCATCAGAAGAACGGGGCCTGTTCAGGGAGAGAATCCGCTCTCTTGATAAGAAGATTCACCCAGGCCTTACCAAACTAACCTGGGCCTCAAAAGGCATTTCCGACTACTTCATTGGAGAATGTAGGAACAACTGCAGCAAGGTAGTTAGAGTAGCTGTGACTGTCGTTGATGATATTAATAGCAATATATCAGATGTGTTTCCAACTGCGGTGATCACATTTAGTCACATAAATCAAAGAATACACGCATCTCTTTTAGTCCTAAGTAATTGTTGGGTATAAATCGTCACTATAAGGTGAATCGTTTATATGTAGTGAGAAGAACTTTGTTATCGACCTCACACAATGTGCAGTAATTAGAACTGCTCTTTAACCCTTTCCCTCTGACTTTTCAATTTAGTAAATTTAGCAAACTCAAAATTCTCAACTTCTGAATTTAATGAAACAACAAACAAAATAAATGGTCACTTTATAGAGTTTTGTCAACTGGTTCAAGAGTTAGGACATTCTTGGATATTAATGGTTGTTGTTTATGCAATCATGTCATTCTAGCGATCCATCAGCCGGCGGTTACACTTGATCAGTTTGATGACACTTCCTTAAAAGGACTGCGCCTTGGAGTCGACTGGGCATTCTTTAAGGTGTGATGGTGTTAAAATCCCTAAATAGTTCCTTTTTGTTCCCTAATAATGCGATACAGTAGAAACCCGTGGACAAGAACTTAAATTTTTTTAACTCTTTACAAAAACGTGTTATTAGAATAATTAATAAGTCTAAATTTGATGACCATTCAAGTCCTATATTCAAATCACTT
>JANSTR010155274.1:0-10490 GCA_025434805.1 Antipathozoanthus remengesaui
TAATGCTATTGTTTGGTGTTATATGGCGTGGTGTGGTGCAGTGTTAGTCCTGTGTGGAGTTGTGTGGTGTAATGCTATTGTTTGGTGTTATATGGCGTGGTGTGGTGCAGTGTTAGTCCTGTGTGGAGTTGTGTGGTGTAATGCTAATGTTTGGTGTTATATGGCGTGGTGTGGTGCAGTGTTAGTCCTGTGTGGAGTTGTGTGGTGTAATGCTATTGTTTAGTGGTTTTCCTAAAATAGTGTTATCTCATCAATTTAAGGTTGGGGAAGAACGAAGACTTACTCACGTAAGCCCGCTACATATCTACAAGAAAGTAGAGTACCTCTGGTAAAGCACAACCATTGTTCAGCAATGAGGATTTTCCCTTTCCAAATCGACAAAAGCACAATGATATGTGCAGGTGGAACTGGATCAAGCGTTTGTCAAGGGGACAGTGGGGGTCCTTTGGCTTGTGAGGAAGACGGCAAATGGGTTCTACGGGGAGTGACGTCCTGGGTCTTAATTCCAACGTGTCACACGGCATGGCCTGCCGTATTTGTCCGTGTAAGCACATTTATCAGCTGGATCAACAGCACAATGAATGAAGGAGGTACTGTAATGCTCACAGAATTATTGAGCCCAATATTCCACTAGGTGTTATACATAAATCAACGTTGAACCGGACGGGGATGGGGTGAAGACACTATTAGGGGATTGGGCAGGGTTGTTTAACTGTTGTAATCAACTTGCAAGTTTCAAAGCAACAGTCATGAAAGTTACTAAAATATGTATCAAACCACCATCGAAGAGCAAGAGCCAGTTATTCTGTCATAGGATATTAATAAACAAAATAAAGACTTATCGAGTAACACAGTCAAAACAGAGGCTGGGTAAGTGGAATGCAGCTTTCATAGCTCAACTAACAAGAAAATTATTCTCTCGTGTTCAAAACGCAACCATACAAATCACAAACACTAGTGAATCTCCAACAACGTAAATCGAGTAGCACAAGGCACGCAGTCACTCCTGTTTATGGCGTTGGTGATGGTGATGACGATGATGATGATTTTGATAGCGATGATGATGGTGATGATGATGATGGTGATGGTGATGATGATGATAATAATGATGATGCATAGGGCAGAATGGCTAGACAAATGACGTTACGCGTATAATATTTGCATACGGTATTAGGTAGTGTCGGGAAGCCGCCGCAACAAATTTACAAGAAAAATGGCACTTTTAGCGACAATCACCGTCAAACCTTAGAATTTTGCGCCAAAACGGGCAAACTTTTTAGACCGCCAGGATATAGCCCGTGTAGACCAAACAACAAAGCTTCGTTTCGTACAAAAATCAACCCGATAGGCTTTTATTTTATATTATCATTTTAGAGTTGAAAATTGGCCATTTCAGGCATTTTTTAGCATGGAAAACGCAGTACCGCGTTATTAAACGTCTTATTGCCGCTTATCAGCAACTGTTAACTCGCCGCCAGGATATGGTACTTGTAGCCCCATCTATTAGCTTTAAAATGAGACATTTCCGAGCTTTCTGCGTTGAAATTTTGTATTATCATTTTTGCTTTAACCAACATGATGTTTAAAAAGTTTTGAATTTCCCGCATCGGAATGGCTTCGTTGCTAATGATAATTCTTCGGAAGAAGCTTTAGTTCCGCCCCTCAAGTTTAAGGTTATATTTTATATATGTAAATCTGTGTCTACAAAAGGTGTTGGTCGGTGTGTGCACGTGCAGTGAAGCTTTATATTGTTTGCCACTTAAAGTATAAGAACAAAAGGTTAATAGAGGTTTACTTTAGCCCGGCAAGTTAAAATAAAACGGTAACAAGAAAGCGTCTCTCAAGAAACAACTGTATGAGCGAGTGACACGTTTCACTTTTCGAGAAGATGGATCCGAAGCTCTTTTCAGAGGACATAAGAAAAAGCCCAAAGCGAGGTATGTTGAATCTAACAATAGTTGCAGTAACGTCTGGCGCACACTGACAATAGAATGCCCAAGCCAAACTCTCTGCTAATCGCACATGAGGCGAAGAAGAAAGCTGAGCCGTTTCCTCCGGTCAACTGTGCGCCGAGTTTTAATAATAAGATGTATAAGAAGCGCAGCTCTTAAATCAGCAGTTCAGTATAGAGACTTTGCTGCGTGGGGACTTAAGTTATTCGCAAATGTGACTCATTATATTTCAATATCAGAATCTGGCCATTTGAATTTATCGGTAGGGTGGCAATCGGATGGTACTCAATAACAGTTGTATAATTCTTTTCTGTAATGTTTGAACCGACTTGCGAAAGGAAATCGATAAATTTTTGGTGGAAGTATAGGAGCCGCACCAGGTCTGCACCGGGTTTTATAAGAAGCCCGGCTCTTAAATCAGCAGTGAAATTTTGTTGCGTTGAGGCTTGTGTTGTTTGCAACTGTGATTTGTTTGTGTCTCGTTATTCAACAATATCTGATGGTATACTTAACTCGATAACAGTTGTATGATGATTAAAACTACTCGCGAAAGGAAATTCTTGCAATAGAACTCGCCGCACACGAGCAGAACAACCCGCATAAATTGTCGGGTATTTTTTAAAAGATCGTTTCCTGTTTTAATTAGCAAATGCTGTGTCACTGTTTTATGCACAGAAATAATTTCACCGCAAATGTGCAGAAATAGCTGTAAACGTTTTGGTCGAATTATAGGAGAAATGAGACGTTTAATAGAAGGTCAAGTCTACGCCGGGTTCTATAAAAAGCACGGCTCTTAAATAAACTGTGAAGTTCAGAATAGTGCAATGAGATTCGAGCTATTCGCATCTTCTACATTTCTGCGACTCGTTTTTCAACAAGGTCAGACAAATCTGGCCGAAGAAAAAGGAGGGCTTTGAATATATGTATGGTGGCGGTCGGATGGTACTTTATAACCGTTGTGTGATATTTCCCTGTAATGTTTGAAGGAACTCGCGAAGGGAAATTCTAGCAAAAAACCCTAGTAGCACAAGAACAGTACTAGCTCAATAAACTGTCGGGTGTTTAAAGTTATCAATGTGTACCATGTCACTGCTTTTTTTGGGAAGTTATTCTCATCTAATTTTTCTAACCGATATTTGAATATCGGATCACAACATTCAAACCTTATCACTGCTTTTCATATCAAAACC
Source organism: Antipathozoanthus remengesaui (assembly GCA_025434805.1). NCBI lineage: Eukaryota > Metazoa > Cnidaria > Anthozoa > Zoantharia > Parazoanthidae > Antipathozoanthus > Antipathozoanthus remengesaui. The sequence continues at coordinate 3,143 of JANSTR010155274.1, forward strand.
TAGTCCGCGGCTTCCGAAATTTCCGTGTGATATAAATTTGAAATCACACCGACCTGACACTCCAATTTCTTCAACTCTCTACGCCCCTTTTTTTTGACAGGTCCAGAGAGTTTGATTAATGACTTTATTGCACCCGACTACTAATCGTTCGCTCGTATGCTTTCGGAGAAAATCAACCTTGACCAATCAAAGGATAGAAAGTGAGGTGTATTGTTATTGAAAACAGGCGCAGTCATTAGACCGTGATGTCCGCAAAACAATGCTCATTCTGCCCTATGGCTATTGCCACGAAACGTTCAGTAACTGTAGCCAGATTAATGAGCCATATTTTGACACTAATTAGGTGACGTCACCATGTATAAATTATGAGAAAAAATTATGCTAATTATTCTTATATTTTTGAAATTGCACATTTTTAACACCTCACAACACGTTTTTAAGGTATTGCCACCAAATTTTAACAAATGTAGCCACAGTAACTAGAAACATTTTGATACTAATTAGGTGACGTCACACTATGCATAAATTATGAGAAAAATTATGCAATTTAGGTCTATATTTTGGAAATTGCACATTTTGAATGCACCACCACAGGTTTTTGGTCCCAAAAAATCAGAGTTTAAAGCTATTACCACCAAACTTTCAGAAAATGTAGCCGAATTAACGAGAAACATTTTGACAGTAATTAGTTGACGTCAAAATGCATAAATTATGAGAAAATATGCAAATTAGGTCTATTTTAGGAAATTGCACATTTTCCAAAAAAAACGCATTAAAATCAACTTTTCTCTTTTTATTATCTAGTTTTTAAATGTAAGCTAATAAAACGTGTTTCTGCATAGTTTGTTACGTGATAAATGGAAAAAAAGCAAAAATTTTAAATTTCGCAAATCCAAGTTAGCGGCCGAGTAGCGAAATTGACGTCAACGTTTTTGCTCGTGATTGCCATGGAAACTTATAATTAACAGCATCAATTTTGTACTTAATTAAGAGTTTAGATGTTAATTATCATCTATAGCAAGTTTCACTCCAAACGGACAAATGTTACGAAAATTATGGGGGTCCAAATACCCCCCCCCCCTCCCCCTTGACGTTTACGGTTTTTAGTCTATACATTTAAGGGTTAAGCATTCATATGCAGTACCATATGCATGAATGGATGCAAGAGTCAAGAATGGCTTTCATAACTCTGAGAAATTTTGTTTATGTATCAGCAGAAATTATTTGATGCACACTGGTTTGTTAACAGACAAATAAATGACTTTGTCAATGTACAATTTATTATTTTACAAAGTCTAAGTTGTCAAAACAATGATGCCTTTTCAGCATCCACAGCTAAGATCACGTACAGGACACAGGACTCTAATTAACTTTGAATGGCCTGCGCCCATTGGAACCCACGCCCACGATCCTTCGGTCTTGCACCCATGATATCCCTCATTCCTGCAGTTCGACGCCTGCAGTCCTGCAATCCTGCCTGTACCCTTTCCCGCAAATGGCACAGTATTGTTGTATGGCAAATGTATACATGTATCAGTGATACCAACAAAAAATCCTATGATTTAAGAATAAACAAAGTCAGATTTGTATGGTACTGTACTTGCCTTCACAAATGCAGGGTATTTTATGGAATTGTTGGCCTTGACAAGTGATTGTTTTCTTCTGGTGATTTACCAACTGATATTGTAATTGTTGAAACTTGAATTTGAAGGTCTCTCTATTCAGATATCTTCTTTCTCGTCCAGTTTAATTTGCCTGCCTGTAACAGAACTCCAAAGTTGCAGTCCAGGTGTTTGTGAACATCTTTTCTTAAGAATCAATTATTCACAAGGGATACCACCAATCAGAGTGTCAGTCATACATGCAAGAAGTCACTGACTAAACTTACTACATGTTCAAAATCATTGTTTGCCTGTTTGCATTTTCACCACAGAATTAAGATTTTTTATAGACCAGTATAAAAGCCCTGGCCCAGGACCACTTGGCCATGTCAATATTAGTGTCACTGCTACAGCTGTAGCTTCACTTGCAGCAATAAAGGTTTCTGTCTATCTACAGTACTTTTTCTGTAGATGTAAATATATTTCTGTTTACACATGCTAACTTGCAAGAGCCTTGTGGCATAGCTGACAGGCCTCACTGTTATGCTTTAGAAACACAGGTTTTCATAACAAATACATAATTATTACTAACAATGGATAATTAATCGTCCATTATTGTCAGTTTGTTTGTGTTATAATTGTCTTGATTCAGAAGTCAATTGAAATTACAGCCTGATCTACATTTTCTTACAAATTGTAGGCTGTTCTGGTGGATGATTACTTATCTGATGATGAAATGGATGCCTGTAACATGGAAGATGACAACAAAATAGTTGATTCTACAAATCCAAACAGGATACATGTAAATGTCAATTACAGAGTCGATAATAATTTAAAATACACTGGCCCTTTTTATGGTGAGGCTGGCAATAGCAATAGTGACTTTCAAGTAGCAAAAAATGATTTACGCCATTGTGATGATAAAGGCAAGATTGCTAGCCATTTAGATTACAAGATCAATCATGAGATATTTGAAGACCTTTTTGATGCTGAAATGGATGAAGATGATAGTGACATTGCAAAATCCAGAGTCAAATCTGAGATAGAAGATGATGTTGATAATGATAAATGTATTGATAACATTGGAGACAATGTTGGTAAAGGTGAGAATGCATCAGGTCATGATAATGACATTGATGATACAACAGTTGACAGTGATGCATTTGATGCATATGAATCAGAAGATGAGTTTGGAAGAAAAAGAAAGAAAAAGGAAAAGGTTAGTGTTTATACTGCACATGTGCAGTTCACCATGAAAGGAAAACATAATTATACACGTGCAGTACTTATCTGTAAGTAGCTGTATAGCACCTCCATACATATCACTAAACTCTCCCAGGTGTTCTCTCTACAAGTCCTAGAAGATGCTTGTATATGAGTCACTTATAAACGTACATGTACTGTACATGTAGATTGATATTCAACATGTAGTACTTGTTAAAGTATATTAGGTTTTTTAACTTGTTTAATACTAACAAAAACCAGTATACTTTTACATGTCTTCTCTGCTCTCTACATACAATCTTGTACTAGTATATACTGTACTGTAGTTAACGTACATGTACAGTCAAATCAACAATTCCTGGACTGAATTAATTTGTTTAAGTTTTACAGTATTGTTTATCTACACATACAGCATTGAAATAAAATTATTCTTTCAAATGCTTACCGGTACATACTTCAAAATTCAATATTCATTTTAGGTTTTCAGGTATTGATACTGTATGTGCATACAGATTATTAATATTTCTGGTGAAAATATTAATTTACAAAATTGTACATGTATGATGAATGTAGATGTTTCCATGGAATAAATTATTTCTATTTGCTCATCTAAGTGAAGGTTATTGTTTACTTGAATGAGAATGAGTCATTATTTTAATCTTAATTTACTGTAAAGCCACACAAAATGAGGAAAGCAGATGCCAAGCAGATACACAGTGAAAGCCAAAGAATTTTAAGAGGTACAGCTTTGAATTCTATGTTTTTCTCCTTAATTAATACATTGTATTATTAAAACTAGTGCATGCATGTGCAAACACAATAATTTCTTGGAACAAGCTAAGTTTTGTTTTTCAAAATGTTAATGCCTGCATACTGTTTACAACATTAATTTTTTTGTTGTTGCAATGAGAAATGTGAGTCGAATGTTTTTGTTACTGATTCTATTCTATTATTATTATTATAAAAGTTAACTAGATATTTAATTGGTACTCCAGACTGTAGACTGTGAGCAGCCTCTTTCTTTTCCTCAGAATTCTTCGAGCGAAAGTAATTAATAAAAATCGAGCAGCAAAGATGCAAGTTACTCAGTGAGTGATTGCAGGCCACAAGAATTGTGGGAGTGGGTGTGGGAGGAAAGAAAGATATTTTTCTTTCCTCCCACACCTGTACCCACAATTCTCATGGCCCACAGTCACTCTCACTGAGTAACTTGCATCTTTTCATTTAGCTCAATGGATTCTGAGGAAAAGAAAGTGGCTGCTCGCAGTCTATACAGACTGTAATTAAAAAGAAGTTTAATTCACCAATCTGTGACTGTTTTTACCAGTATTTGGACTAGTGGATGACTGCCAACTTCAAACTCGCTTTAACTAGTTTAAACTTTGTTTAATTTATTATTACTTATTTAGTTTTAAAAAAGTACTGTTCATTAAAAATTGAGTCACTTTTTTATAGATACAGTACTAGTTGTTCATGTACATCTGGATTAAATATCATTTTCACTGATTAAGATCATGTCAACTAATCCTCAGAATCCACTGTGAGGTTGCCTTATCACATGCCAACAGTAAAACCTATCACACATTTTCTAGCAAGAGTGCCCCAAATTCCAATCATTAAGGAAAACAGGTATGCATTATGGTTGTGTAGTGTTATCCTTGTTGTTTTCTCTATTTCATTGTTTTGTACAGTAACACACCTTGCAGGATTGAGGCAACTAGATTTCCTCGAGGCATTCTGAGCAGATCCAGAAATTTGAGAAAGGGCCCAGACTAAAATGAAAGGATTTCAGCGTGCGCCATAGACGCAAGTGTCTTTAGTGTAAACATTGAATGCATGGTTGAATTCTAGGGGTGTATGGAGGCATGCGCCCCCAGGAAAAATTCGAAATTTGCGTTTCTGAAATCGACAGAAATGGCTCTATAATTTCAAAACATGGAATAATTACTGTAACCCTGCAGTACTGTAGTTCTAAGCACTTGAGACTGCCACTAAGGAGCATGGTGTTCACTACTCCTGGAATTCCTGGAAAACCTCTGTATTTTGTGGAAATATTTTCAACAGTTTTATAAACAAACGAAAACCTCTAGAAGCATTTTATTTATGATTGTACTTTTTGTATTCTATGTGGACTCTAGCTAGACTGATTTTGTGTTGCTCAGACTGCAAGGGTCTTTATGAACTGAAAAGTGTATTGAGTTGCCACATGTAAAATGAGACAACGCGTTAATATACCAGTTGCTGCTACTTTGGCAGAAATTACTTGATATTGCTTCATTTTTGCCGAGAGAGAATTTGGAGAATCTGAAAAAAAAACATTCTATCCTGGAGAACACCTGGAAACCTTTTGGAATTTTGTTATCATCAGTCATTGAGCACCATGGAAGAGGCAAAGTTTTTAAACCAGGTCAGTGTTTCTCTTGAGGTCTAGTATGAAAGGTACTGTACATCAATTGGAAAAGGAGGTACATGCAGTACAACAGTAGCACAAAAGCAGTTTTCAGTCTTCAGATGGGTAATCTTTTTGAAGTATTCTGGTCGTTCCAGCGGTTTAGGTATCAGATGCTTTCAACTTTAACAGTACTACTCTCACTATCACTGACACAGTTTATACAGTAGTGGGAAAAAGTAACGATCCGAGATTTCACGAGGAATCACCGAGTTTTCCATGTAAATAGGCGAGATCTCGGCATTACGAGGTTTCTTTGGAAATTTCCAATTTGTATTGTTCTTTTAATTACGAAAGCTCACAATAAAAGTTTGCGTGAAATCTCGTCAAAACTCGTATCACACGAAAACTCGTATAAACTTAGGAAACCTCGTTTGGAAGTAAGACGAAAGCTCGCAAATGGAAACAAAAGCTTGCCAGCTATCAACCAACAAGCGACCTTGATTGTTTCAGCTCTGACAGTATCTGGTCTTGTGTTACGACAAATGATAGCTTTTCCGGTTTGCACTTTCTTATCGCAGTTACAAAAAATGGAAACAATAAAATTGTTTGAATGCACTGTTGAGGGTTCAGAGAATGAAATAATCAAACTAACCTGTAGCCGCTGTATGGGAAGATGATCGATCGAGAGGAGCGCACAGTTGAGCAAAGCCAATGGCCATCAAAAGTTCTTGATCATTGAGACCGTTCGGTCCAGGTTCACTTCGTGCAGAGACTGATCAAATCAGCTTTTTGTTTAATTTACCTCTTGGTGAGCTCGAAGCATTCCTACTGAAATATCCATAACTATTTTAAAATCTCGGTTCATGGGGTTTTGAAACGTGCGTAATATATTCAAGAAAACAAACTTTCAGTTGCTTGCCATGCCACGAGTTGCTAGCGCACGTGATTGGTTGCGGCCTCACGCGATGAACTCATTGTCATGGAAACTCAAGCCAGTCATTTTACTTGGAACTGAATAGTGTTTTTTTGTTCATGTTTTATAAGTGCCGAAAAGAAAGTAAAATTTATCCTAATTCTCAGGCTTTTTTAATCAACACAATATCAGGAACTTGATGTATTTATGTAAATGCCGAAAATAACAACCGGGTAAGAACGACTTTATAAAATGGCTTTGATTCGAAAGGACACTATCTTTGCATTTCACTCGTGCTTCAAAAATTTACTGCACGCGTAAGAGGCCTATATTAAAACCACAATAGCTTTCAATTACAAAAGTCGGGAATGTTTGTTTGTTCGCTGTTTTCAAAAAACTGTATTGTATAAACAATCGCTTTGAAAGGACGCAAACTGTGATTACACTCGTGCTTCACAAAATTCTGCTAAAGATGTAGAACATGGTACTAAAATCACAATGTAACAACGAATGTCATTACAATCACTATGGCACATATTTAATGGCAGTTTCAAAGCTTTTTTATGTTTCCACACGCGTATACAAGCGTCAATATTCACAAAGTGGTTTTAATTCGAAAGGGTGCAAACTTTGCATTTCACTCAATGTTAATATGCAAATTATTTTTCCTACAGGTTTGGCCGAACTTCCCATGGGACTGGGAGTTTGTTACCGAAAGAAAAATCATGTTTGCTCAAATTATGGATTGTTTGCTCTCTTGATTTGTATGTTTATAATTCATTTATTTAATTTTATTTGTAAAACAAAACTACTGACAGTTGGGTTCAATTAATCGGTCGGAAAGATCGTCAGCTACTTGCGATTGTTGACACGGCCCAGATCTAGAGTAAAATAGCGCGGCGTTAGCAGAAATGACTGTAAAATACCTGTCAACATCCCCTTTGCCGGACAAACTGTACCCCTTCACCCCTTCAAGCAGTTCGCCTTCAGGAGACTTCAGGACTCTGCAGCAGCAGCTGCTTATACTCAGCAAGTAAATATGAGATGCATATATAAATGGATGTTTTTTCCTGTTGTTCTTGTTCAGAACACATTCAAGCGCGTTCGTAAAGTTTGTCAACAATCCTGTTTAGTTCGTCTCGGTTTAGTGCGTGTTGTGTTTTCTCAGTCGAATTTTTAAAATATTCATAACAAACTACTTCAGTTCGCGCATGTGAC
>JANSTR010155285.1:0-10490 GCA_025434805.1 Antipathozoanthus remengesaui
TCGAGTCAATTACGAAAAGAGCACCTAATTAAAACGTGACTCTCGAGTCACTCGATGACTCGAATAGTTTCTGACTCAATGACTCTCGAGTCAGGTTACGTTACCTCCAGACGGTACTGTAGTCCACCCAACTGGACAATCATAAACTATACTCACAGCACGGAAAATCAACTTTGGCTGCTCAGTTTGGGAAGTCATGTGAATTCATGTCAATGGGACCTTGCACATGTGTAAGCACAATTAATGTTCTGGATCAAGCTTGGTTTTTTATTCCTGCATAATGCTGTTACAATCATGAGAAATATATCACTTCAATCATTTTGTTAGCTATTAGTAAATAATTCTATATTATGCTTATAATTATTTACTTGTTGCCTGGTACTAGTTTATGAAAAAGTTTACTAGATCCAAGTTCTCTTTTTTATTGTCTATGATTTGTGCAGGTGTGCCGAATGCCGGCTGGTTCACAATTGAATGCCTACCTGGCTAACATTACAAAGTGTCGAGATGTTTTTTCACTGGTGATTGGAAATGCTTCTTTTAGAAGCCTGGTTATTGTCGGCAAGATGGAAGACCAAGGTACATGTAACATTTGGTTCCATAAGAGTTAGAAATATCATTTAGAAACCAGCACAGGGGATGTGGACACTTAACACTATCATTTAATATCATAATTATTAATATCATTTAGAAACAGCACAGGGGATGTGGTGATAAAGTTTTGGAGGGACACAGCATGGCTCAGTTGGTTGGTGATTATATTCAGGATCCCAAGTTTGAGCCCAGTCTCCACTCAGATTTGTGCTTGAACCCAGTAATCCCAAGTTCCAGCCCACATACTGTACCTCTGGTCACACTTGTATATAGCCTAATGGAATGTCTCTGGCCGGTTAGGGTTGTTAAATAGTTATATTTTTCATTTGTTACTATTTATAGATGTATATTTATAGATATAATTTATGTCTATTTATAGATTTAATTATATGTATTTGGTGGAACATCTAAAAAGTAACTGTTTGATTAAGCTGAGTGTCCTTCCACGTTTATATACTTTGGATATTTATTTTATTAATTTAAGATAACATAAAATTGGTGTCTACATAACTACAGTATAATTGTTTTATATACATTATTAGATATAGCATGTACATGTATCAACTGCATGGTTTTGTTAACTCTTTCAGTCCCAAACATGGCTTATCATAGGGCATGTTCCTGAATTCTAGACTGAATACATTGATCTAATGAAATCATTTTCACCTAATTTGGAATCATTTTTATCTAAAATTCATTTTTACCTACAACATTATTTTATCAAATAAAATTCAGCATTATAAATACTCATGATCAAACTTGCTGTGTTGAAATCAGCTGTTGCAGTTGAGTTGGACAGGCAGTTCCAAATTGAGTTGAAGAGGCTCATTAATGTCCGCCAGGCCTCTGGAGATAGTGTATCTGAACTGGTGCAAAGACACTACAGTCAAATCATGGTGGACATCAGTAGGTGAGTGGTTCTTCAAATAACTTGTAATAAGTAGTGTGTGAAATATGAAGTCAGTTGGTTACAGCACCAGGTTCTCTCTTGGTGAATACAATGGTCATGATGGCCTTCTCAAAACCAGGCGGCAGGAGGCTTATTCAGCTGCCTGTTCTACATGTAGATATTTGGCTGCCTCCTTAATAACTTTTGTACACATTTTATTGAATAAACATAGTAAAACTGTACTATGAGGATATACATTTAGCCTTCTACAATGCTCAGCATGTGAACCTTCTACCCTGAATCATTTTGAGAAGGCTACAGTAGTGGCATGAACGACCTAGGGCCTGGCACGCAACCAACTTTTTAAGATCTTGCACATGGTACTAGGGAATCTCTTACTCAGGCAATATTTAAACTGAAGTGCTTGATGTTTGATATGTGAACAGAATTAGCCCATTTTAAACAATTATCCCCCTGAAGTTAATGTGACCAGCAGTGGATATTTGTAGAGCCACTTCGGCGAGGATAAATTTCCACCCATAGGCTCCAGCATCAAGGGAGAGAATTGTTTTGGTATAAACCTACAAGTGATTATCGCTTTCAAAAAAAACAATGTATTTACGTCATGTTTTTTAGGAAACAAATATATGATTGTGTGCCTGATCATCTGATATGCGCCATTTTGTTTTGCTTATTAATTAATGAAAAATAAATACACTGTAGTGGTGGATAATACTTTTTTCGACCAATCAGCAAACATGAAAAGTGACATTCACTTGTTGAGTTTATACTAATAATGGTTTTAAAATTGCCAATACAAACTGAGATGAGTAGTAATAATATCTAATTTGATTCAGAGCCAACAATTTTGTTAAGCTTAGTTCAGTTATTACTAGAAATCTTGAACTCTTGCCTTCCTGAAATGATTTCTTTTGGTCCATGAGTTGTCAGACGGTGGGAACCTTCTGAAATTTACTTTTATATTAAAACCCTATATTTAAAATACTTTCAAAAAAATTGTACAACTTTTATTTTGGACAAAAACTGTGGCCGGAAATATTTAGTAAATCGATACTAATACTAAGGCAATTATATTTGACATAGCTAGAATTTAGGTTCCGCTCTGTTCAGATCAGGTCTCATTCTTTTTATCATGTTTGGAAAGTAAAGTTTTTTTGTTTCTCTTATGAAATACAATAATGTATTTGAAATTTATGATTTATGTTATTTTCTTGTCAATGTATCTGTGAAACGTTTAGGGTGCAGTGCATGTAGTTTACTTAATAGAAAGTGCGTTGCACAGGGGTTTATTCAATATCCATTTCAATGCAATGCACGACTCTGATTGGTCGAACCCCTTTTACGTTGTTGCTGATTCGTTATATTTCCACATCTTCCGTGACGTCGTTCTCATTTGCTTTACAGCTATTTTTAGCATGTGAAAATATTTCATAATGATATATATTTCTACAAGTAAGCTTTAAGAAGATACATACTGTACAATAAACTATAAATTCACAGATTTTGTTTTAGGTTAATGTATGTTATAGAGGCATAAATTCACTTTGACAGGTGTTTCTCTTAGATGTTTAACATGAACAAAAAAGTGTCTGAAAATCAAATCCAAATGATACATCTGAAATTCTAACGTTTTACAAGTAATGTACTTGCTTGGTTTACCATTTCAGTCTCAGTCAGTTTATCAGCATGCATCTTCTCTTCACTTTATCCACACAGACTCTATTTATTTGTTATGAGAAGAAGTCAATATATAATTTTTTCCCCCAACTGGTTTACAATGAAATTATGGAAACATTTTAGGGAAATTCAGAAACACGTTATGTGTCATGTTTGGGGATTAGAGCGTCCAGATTATTGTAAGAGTTTTAAAAGATTTAAAAACTACATGGTTCCACAGACTTCACAGTCTTAATCCATTGAATGGATCAGCAGAGCGCAATCCCGGACAAGTGCCCAATGCAGCCATTCATATGATGACACAGATACAGGTACGGTATATTGTTCAGACTATTAATGGTGCCTTGTGAAAACATCCGCAGAAGAAATAACTTAAAGAATCTTAATCACTCGGCATGCATTGCGATTCCAGTCCCCTTTTCATAATTATATGAAAATTCGAGTGTTGGTTCATCTGCTTCCATCGGCCTGAATTTTTACTTTTTCCCAAGTCTTGTTATTCTAGGGTCTTAGCAAAGCTTTAAGTTAAGTTTTTGTCAAGACATTTTTAGTATAGAGATCGTTTATAAAAAAGCGGATGACCTTAAGAAGCCAGCGGCTAACCCCCGTGCCAGCGCGGACAAAACAACGTCCCGGAGAAAACAAGATCTGGAATTCGGCAGTAGCATTGACAGTGTGTTTGCAGAGTTTGTTTTCATCGATTGCAAAATGCAAATGAAAGGTTAGTTATCTTACTTTTTCTCTTGAAGTCGTCGCGGTCTGATGGCGGCAGCCAATCAAAGCAGTGCATTTAACAATAGCAACATTTCAGAACAAAAATAGGGGTGCTCATTGCTTGCCGGTTGCTTATGGGCTTCTAATGACAGAATGGAAGAATGTAGTGGTAAGGGTGTCTTGGAACTGTTTCATAACGGTTAAATTCAAGTAGCCTTGTCTCATTGCAGGTTGGTGTGTATCCAGAAGACACACCTGAGGATGTGGCCGAGTTTCTAACCACCTTGCAGAGGTCTCAGGTTAGTCGCCGTAGGTTTATCTCATGCCAAAGAAAATACAGCCAATCAGAAGTCAGGAAATCCTTAGCATATTCTGCGGGTTTTCCAACAATGTTTCCAAACAATTAACACCGAGTTTGAATGTGCAAACGGATTCTACCGTGCGAAAGTATTTGTGTAGCCACTTCCGCTATGTAAATTAGCTATAACTCTTGAACTCGCATTTGTTAATTCTATTCTCAGCTGTACCCTCGATAATGGCGTCGTGAGGCCGCCGAAACGTCGGAAGATTATACCGTTTGTTTTTACTTGTCTATAGATGTATTACTAAATCATTGGTAATACAGTTGCATTCTAATATTTTTATTTTCTAACGAAAGCAAGTTAAAATGCTCTTTATAAAATATTCGAAAACGTTGTTGGATTTACACAGTTTTAGTTCTTTACCAAGAGAGTTCCATAATGTACCAGTTATGTACTAGACTACGTACGCTGACCACTGCTAGTTCTAAAACTCCAGTATATGTTACCATATTTCAGTGCCCACTGACATGCTATCAGTAACAGGTTAAGTTGCCTTTGGTAAGAAAAAATATCAGGGGGGGGGGATATTTATTTTTAAGGTCAAGGAAACGAGTCAGTGAATTTTGTAATAGGTCAGTCAAATTTTATGTTCCTGCTTAAAAGTCAGGAAATCTTATTTACATTCGGATGCAAGTCTTCATTCTGACTTCTCACGTCAAGTCACGTTCGCTTGAGTCACGTTATAAAAGCAAAATGGAGCGGCTGTCATGCAGGCTACCAATAGCTAAGAACTCATTCAGTTTCATAACTTGTCCCACAAGAATGTTTTAGCTGTTGCTCATTCAAAGTCAGGGTACCGTATTTCCTCGAATAAACGCCGCCCTCGAATAAACACCACACCTGAGAGGCAAAATCTTAATAAACGTAGCCCTCGAATAAACGCCGCACCCAAGTTGCGGCGTTTATTCGAATATCGAACAAAAAATAATTATAGTGCAATACAATAAATACCAGCCTTGTTTATTAATTTATAAACGTTTATCAGCGCATCCAATGTTTCTGGTATATATTAAACAAACAAGAAAATGACAAGATTATGATAGTTCGTCTTAAAACAGCTTTGGATGCTTGCTTTGATATATAGTTGCAAAACTGTAAAGCTTGATCAGTACAGCCAGACAAAGAACTGTATATCTTTTCTACTTTTCAGACTCAAGTTGTGGTTTGTTGTTTAAAAAAAATAAACAGCATTTTAAATAAACGCTGCCCTCGAATAAACGCCGACCCATATCATGAAAATATTTATTTGAGGAAATACGGTACATGTATCTGTACTTCTTCTTGCGACAACATAATGGTAAGGGATGGATGGTGAGCGAAAAACGAAAAAAAACAGAGTTTGGTTTTTAATGGACGTAGCCCGAGCTGGAGTTTACCATCTGCCTAAGTTAAATAGCTAAATAACACTTTTCCTGTTTACTCATGTTTTAAGCATTAATATTCTTGAATGTTATAAAAATGCTGAACCTGAATTTGTTGAAACGCTTATTATTTCCGGATTCCACGTTTAAAGACGAGCAAAATCAGAATGGTCACTTTATAGGGTTTCAACAAGTTCAAAGTTGAGATATCCTTGGATTATGTGAAATCAGGCTTTGTACAATGTATGGTAAGGTTTAACATATTCACAAAATGTAAAATGTACTGAGTGGCATTTGTCAGTTTTCAAGTCTGAAGTGTCTATAGGTATAACCAAGAGCTATATGGTTATATACACTTGTACAGTTTTGTTATAATATTTTAATAAGTATAGATAATAGCATGGTTTGTAGTGGTATTTGGTATAAATACCATGAGTGATATTTGGCATATATACCATGAGTGATATTATTTAGTTGGTCTTCGTAATTTCACGAGCCGTTAGGCGAGTGAAATTTGGAACAACTTTGAATATCATGAGTGGTATTTATGCCAAATACCAAATACCACGTACAAATCATGCTATTATTTGTTTATACTAATACCTGAGAAATTTCTGCAACAGCATCTGTTTATCTTGAGACAGTCATGGGAAATTTGCTCGCGAGAGCACGTCGATTAATGGCGGGAAACCAGCTGGCAAACGCACGTCACTTAATGGCGGGAAACTAGCTGGCGAGCGCGCGCTGCTTAGCTTAATGGCGGGAAACTAATTTTCACATGTGGGGATTTCCAAATTACGCTGAAATACCACTGCTCTCGACCAATCAGACTGCAGAAATTTCTCAGGTTATGGAATAATGATAATAATTGAAATTATTATTTTCTTTAGAATCTGACTCGTCAACAGCTGTACATTGAGGTAATCCGTTCCTCACTCAATGGCGTGTTGGAAGCATCCGAAACACTTGGGGAAGCACAGTGGTGTGGCTTGCTGTTTATCAAGGCAAGGAATTGAGTTATTTACTTCCAATCAGTGTGTTCCATAGCATTGTAATCAAATTTTAAATATTAATTAGCAGAAATAGTTTAATGAACTGAGGTTTAGTTAAATAATCAACATAATGATCAGTAGACCAATCACTTTGTGTTCTCTGTTGTTATCTAGTCTCTTAGAAGTTTTTTCTTCCTATTCTTTGTCTTGTCTTTATTTGTGTTCTGTATATAGTTACCAAAGCAATAAGCATCTAGACAAGGTGGATAATCACTGAGTCATGATAACTCTTTAGTCGTCCACTTATCCGCCTTTTTGTATTCAATGCAGTTACCCAGAATAGAGAACAGGTACTGAGTCATGATAACTCCAGAGCACGCCACGGGAACCTTTAAATTTAGTCACCCACTTACCTACCTGGTATTATTCAATATAGTTACCCATAACAGCTACCATTCTAGAGAACAGGTACTGAGTCGTGACAACTCCAGAACATGTCGTTATGGTTATCGATCTCTATTTACGAACGTATCGACCTTGTTTTATTCAATCGGCAGTTACCCAGAGCAATAAGCATTCTAGAAAATCGATACCCCATCTCAGGAACTCCAGAACATGTCATGGCAGTACGAGCCTTTGAACATCTGCTGCAGTTTACACCACTATTGGACGATGTTGATCTAAAGTGCAGGTGTGTTTGACTTTTAACCGTAAAAAAGATGGCGACTGGTACATTTACCCATAACTCCTTGCACGCGCAAAACATGCAAGTGCTCATAAAAACGTAAGAAAGGGTCCAAAATACAGAATGTTGTCAGTGCATGGACATGTTTCTCAAACAATGGTTTTCCACGTTCAGCTATTCACTGAGTTAGGTTCACAAGGCATTCCAGCTGATCTGGCTCCATGACGTCACGGGAAAAACCTGTTATCAGTATTATGGACTCTTGCTGAAATACAATGAACTTTTGAATGCAAGATTGAGCCGAATCAACTGTAAATAAACCGAAATAAACAACAACCGACATGGCAGACATATTTGTTCGTTCTCGTGAACTTTGATCGCACACAGAAAAGCATGCCTTGGGGACTGGGAATGACAACAAGTTTTTCCCGCTTTCTCGCACCTGTTTGGCCAATTTCATAGTCTCAGATCAGCTGGTTGTGGTTAAATGTACAGCCGCCATCTTTTTTTGGTACGGTGGATTAGAAATGTTTTGCATTCTGTCTGTGCTTAATAGAACTGCTTTTCCATCAAATTAAAAAAAATGTGGTTTACACCTGCTTAACCCTTGCTGTTGGTTTTTGACCATAATATGTTGTTTTATTGTTTGGCAAGAATAGTATGTGCGTTCTGATTGGTTTTTGAACGGTCTGTATTTCCCATAATTCCCACGGTCATTATGCCGGATTTATTGTGGGACCAACGCGCGTGCATATTCTGATGAGTTAAGTGAAGAATCTTTTCACTTGTTCTTTAGACTGTTATTGTCGTTTTGAAGAAAGAGCCATATAATTAAATACTTAGTAACCTTGCGACCTCGTTCCCAGGCTCTTCCCCCGTCCCGAAACAAAGACCTGGTAGGGTTTTGCCACGTGAATAAAAAAAATGTACCTCATTTATGCGTTTCTTTTGATGAAAATAAAACGTGTCCCCCTTTCCACACATAACCCGGATATAACAAACCGGCCCCAATATAACGGAAACCCTGTTTTAACGAACCAAGTGTTGGATCCCGACGACAAACTTTACCGAAAAAACTTTTCTTCACTTCAGGCGACTGAATTACCAACGTAAACGAATAACAAACATAAACATTTTGACATTATTACCGGAAGTTACAAGGGTTTTTATTTGTTTTTTCTCAGCTATTAGAGTTGTTTTAAGTTATTACGTGCGATTATCTTAAAATACAGTTGACTTACAGGATTAGCTTTTGACTGTCTCGTGATCTGTTTAACCTTTATGGTTATTACAGGAATTCAGTACCCTTTTCACATGTTACTTTCCTTATATATTACTTTATGATCCTTTAACCCTTTATGGTTATGGTTATGTTATGCTTCACTACGCTTCAGCTGTGTTTCCTACGAGATTATCCTCAACCAGTACAGCAAGTGTCTGAGTCAGTCGGCAGGGGAGTCTAACATAAAGGGTAGCTTGACGCAACTGATTAGCAGAAGGTCAGTTGGCAAATAGCTAGATCCACTTTACTACTAGCTGTTATTAGTAGAAATCTAGTCACTATCTAATGCAAAATGCTTCAGTTTGGTTGGCTATCTTATTCATGGTCTATCACGCAATAGACCGCCTCCGTGGCATATTCTTCTCTCACATCCAAAGTGGAGTCTGTTTCCCATTGTAATGATGTTTGAAAGTCTCCAATCCAAAGCCGTTCCAAAAGAACCCAAAAGGGTCACAAAATATGGTGTGAACAATGTTTAACTTGAATAATAACCAAACTTTATTTTGCTCGTGAGTGCGAGTCTTCCGTACGCACGAAAAACAACACAAACTGAAACTCAGCAGACTTTTTTTTACGCAAGTTTTAATAATGTCTGGAGATTTCTACTAAAACAATTAGAATATTCGCTCTTAATTTCTATCGACAGTTTGATAGTTCATTTGGCCTGCGGCCTTATGAACTGTCAGCCGATATAAATTGCGAGCTTATATTCTAATTCTTAAATAGTCACAGTTAAATGCAAATACTTGCTTAACATGACATAGATTTATTCAGCTAGCAACTTCTATTTAATATATACTCTTATGCGCTAGATTTGACTGCGGTACAACTCGTTCTGATTGGTCCAAAACCGTGCATCTGCAGAGTATAGATGATAGTTACAATGACAGCTATTATTTTCTGTCGATTTATTACGCTCCAATGCATGTAAACGATTTGTTAAACTAAGGGTTCCCGATTAAGGCTCCTTGGTTCCAAAAACAGCCAAACAGCTGGGAAGTACATCTGACGTGAACAATTCCGAGACATCACAGTTTACGGCACTTCCCTTTCATCGATAACTGCTAGTTTATTGTAGTTATACTTTAATATACTTAGTACTTAGTTTATGAAGTTTCCCTAATTTAGCGAAGCTAATGTCTAGGGTGGGGTCAAAGGTTACAGTCGCCTAAGATGGTTTGGCGCTCCTATTGTATTAATGCAGAGCACAAAGGCTTACTTGAATTGGTCCAGGCTTTTGGCAGAGGCAACAGAAGCAGGTAGTGAGTTTCAGGTTCTTACTGTTCGAGGAAAGAAAAAGTAGGTGAAGGCAAGCACGTTATTCTGTAATTGACTGTATTTGTGAGGATTGCTTCTTGTAGGGCGGGGATTTTCTATGACATCGACAGGGAAGGGAATGTTGACCATTTTGTAGAACACTTGAGCTTAGAGTTATATAACAGTGGGTGCGTGAAACCTTTATTTTAAACTTTTACAGACAGTATCCTGCCGAAATCCAGGCCGCGTCGGCAACTTCAGGGATGGTCACGCTCATAATTAATGCAGGTATGTCATAAACGTTTATTATAAATACTGGGAATTATTTTTGTAGAGTACACCTGCTTGACAGTCTAAATAATTATTTGATTATACATTTAAACAGCCCAATCAGGGCTAAATTCAGTTTCCTGAATCCTTCCTCCCGCAACAAATACAACTGAAATACAGTGCGGGTCTGGCAAGCGAGCTTGGCCCTTTTAATACCTCACATACACACACATTGCATATCAATTATCAAAGAAGAATATCGTTATTGTCAAAACGCGACTCTACTTTAGGAGGCGTCGTAAAATTGATTTGGCACCGCTTAACGTCCATTGGACATTAAGGAGGGGGGGGGGGGGGTCCAGGGAGATAGGAAGAGCACACGAATG
>JANSTR010155296.1:0-10490 GCA_025434805.1 Antipathozoanthus remengesaui
CATTGCTCGGGGGTGCGGGGGGGACTCGTTAAAATAACTGAGTTTGGAATTTAGTTGAGTGCGCACAAAATCCATTGAAAACTTTTGTACAAGTATAAAAATTGATAGCAAAAAAAGCAAACCACACCAGTACATTGTTTGCTTCACGGTTCACGAGGTCAAGTCTCATCATTTATATCTGTTATAAGTACACATTGTAATGTACCCCAGTTTGAATTATACACTAAACAACGTATTCTGGACCAGCTAGGAGGATGGTCAGAAGCGAATACCCAATTAGGCCAAGTGTCCAATTCCGTAATATTTCAGTCTGACATCAAAATACTGAAATGGCCGTTTAAGGTTACACTCTTTTTTTATAATGCGTCTTATTTTTGGGCATAGGCTAAATGCTAAGTGATTTTGGGATTTTAGCCTCAAATGTTCTCATAAAATGATAAGTATTTGGTGCACTTATTTTCATTTCTCAACCACGTCAGTTTAGTTTATGAAAAAAAATTAGTCACTGGCTACTGTCCAGACTCTGTATGTGTATCTAAGAAGATGTACGCGCCGCTTCGATATTCAAGAAGATGGAGTCCTGCAAATCACTATTGACTATTTACCGACTCCATCATGATTTTGTGCCGTAATGTAACAAAATAAAGTTATCGATCATTTCTCAGCCTCGGG
The DNA here is from genome assembly GCA_025434805.1 of Antipathozoanthus remengesaui. Classification (NCBI taxonomy): domain Eukaryota; kingdom Metazoa; phylum Cnidaria; class Anthozoa; order Zoantharia; family Parazoanthidae; genus Antipathozoanthus; species Antipathozoanthus remengesaui. The sequence continues at coordinate 673 of JANSTR010155296.1, forward strand.
TGTGTTCTTAGCATGTTCTTAAATTTTGGCCGATTTTCAACCTGACGTTCTCAAAAAGCTTCTTACAAAAAGAGTGTAGTTCAGAACACTTTTTACTTGGTAGTATATTCTGCGACTTCTCCAGCCGGCCCCGCTAGTTACCCGATTACTTGGCAAAATTAGAAAATACAACTTTTAAGAAACTGCCAAAATTCTAAAGGCTTTGATAAAATATAGTTTTGAGGGTGAGCGGGAAACGACGAGCAACTTGAAGCCTAAAGCGGGGAAGTTGTCGGAAGTTGCGCTGCTGCATGTGGTTAGATAACAACCGCTATTAACACACACAGGAACTGTTGTCAACAAAAGCACAAAAATACAAGTCCAATTAGGAATTCAAAAAAAAATATTAGCAGATATCGAAAACAATTCAGTACAGTAGCAACTCCGCTGCAACAATAGAGCTTATGACAACCAGGTCTAAATTCACACTGCTGGCCGATGAAACACGCGTGAGGGGTGTAAAAATATTTTTTTATTCAATATATTGGGGATATTTCTTGTCTAAAAAGTCTTCAACGGAATGGTCCAAAATCAGTGAACTTTTTGTAAACTCACAATATTGTAATTCTGCAGCTATTCAACCAATAAATTAACAAGTTTGACAATTAGCCTTGTTAATTAAGGCAGTGACGCCAATGGTTGCCCAGCAACAAAAATGGCCTAATTTAGGCCTATTGACTGCGTTGCACAACTAGTGGAGACTTGAAGAAGTTAGAAATGATGTCCCTATAACTAGAGTCATAAACGTATTAGATTTTTGGTATCTTTACACGTTACTACTGCAATCGCCGTCCGGGAGGAGGGCAGATCATTAATTTACAGAGGCAATCAGGGGACAGGTGACTGGGTCATGTATGTTCCCGGATATTAAGGTTGGCAGTTAAAATGATATACCCTCATATTAGAGTATCTTAAAGTTGAACAACATTCGCTTCATATATGGGCACCAGGTCGATGGTTCAACTGCTCGTTTTCTAATACTAATAGTTAACGCCATTCATGCAACTTTATAGATTCTCTATATACGATATTTGCTCCCTATCGTTTACAAGGACTTGAGAGTATGTAATATGATATAGAGTGAGTAGCACATGAAAGAAGATTCGAGAACGCATTAAACACAATATGAAAATAAATATTGTTCTAATATTGCACAGATTAAAGATTCCACGCCTTTTAAAGTGTATTATAGTTTAATCACAATCAATATGATTGTTTTTTTCTGAATATTCGTTTCCCTTTTCCAAATGGTTGGTAAACCAGTTAAACTCAGAGTTGAAAAATCATATAGATACTCCGCTGACTACACAATGCAAGTATCGCGTGCTCTTATACTCAGTATAACTTATAGTCTTTTTGCTCGGCTGTGATATTGTTATACAAATTACAAGACCAAAACAATGTTGAATATCACCGTTTTTCCTTCAGTTTCAAGGCATTCTCTACTAAGTCTTCTTGTACATTTGTTCAACATTAGTTAAAACTACTGACCGCTAGTGGCGCCCGCTCTAATTTAATGTCACTTTTTATCCAAAAGATATCGAGCAGTGTTAGCCAATCGCAGTGGCGTACTGTGCTTTCAATAGACGCCACTAACCAACTCCACTAATTTCCAAACGGTGGTCGTTTTCTTCAGATATTCCGATCCGAATATTATAAGGTAACCGAAAAAAGGCGTTTTAACTGACAACAACACATCTATTTCACCACTGTTGCACAGAGGAATCTGCATCTGCATGGCTGATCAATGACAGATAAGTACAGTCTGTTCGGGAAATCTTAAAACTAGATACGATCATTTCTACTTCTTGATCCCTATTTCTGGGATTTATAACTGATCGATGCACATACCACTTTCACATTTTTAAATCAACTCGTCGGCATGTACAGAGCTTTTTTCCTAATTGATTGGCTAAATATGCGATAAGAGCAAATGGCAAAACTATCACGGAATGAAAGAGATATTAATTTGCTTTTCAGGAAAGGTGCAACATGTTAGTAAAAACACAAGCAGCCAATTCTACCAAATGGAACGCAAGGCACGCGCGAGTTGATGGTTGCGATCTGTTTCGGGCATGACACCAATGGGACATTTTGGAGCCAACAGATACCATATCGCGATCGTTCCCATCCAGCTGTTTGATTGTGTCGCCCTGCTAGCTGGAGTAGTTTAAGGTTTATCTGTTCACTCGCAATACAGCATCTCAACTGCAAGATATTTTAAAATATCCCGATTCTGAATGACACTATACTTACACGACAAAAATAACTAACATTATACGTAGTTGCAAGCTTATTTGGGTTCTGTGTCCGCCGAGGGGCAAATTTTTTGCCTAATTATTTAGCGTACGTTTTCAAAAAGGTTTGTTGGCATCGTGAGATACAGAGATGTATTGCCCTTGGGCTACCATTGGCTTATGCACGCTATATCGAGTTCAGTGTTTATAGTATACATGTGTGAAAATACTTGCAACCCAAAATATACTGGAGAATATGGCAACTCATATTTATAGACTATTCTTTAGTACTCTTTCGCTGAACAAAAGTCCATTCTTCAAGTATTAGCATTTATTTGCAGCTTTTAAAAGATTTTATCGCTTTTAAAAGAAACGCTGTATAAAAAACCCATTTGCACCGGAATCCTCACCTGGCGCACTAGAAGGGGGTCCCTGGATTACACCCGTCTTTACTCAACATGAAAGCGAATGACAAGATTTAAGATTAACACTGTATATTCAGTGTATTATCGTCCGGGTACTTATCGCGGCTATTGTCCCACAGGCCACAGGTATTTTTAGCCGAGTTGGTGCCACTGACAAGCACGCACTTTTCTTACACCTTGAGTAATGATATCTCGGTCTTACAGTTACATGCACTTAGGGGAAAGGGAAAATTGTTCCATCCTTCGTAAACAAGAATTGGCGCCAGTAGACTGAAAGGTGTTTTAGTTTTCTTCTCAATGTTTCCGAGCGGAAAACAAGATCAGACTTTGAGAACACGACGGAAATTCAAGATCTCATTATTCAATGTTATTTTGTTTTTATTTTAATATTAGCTGCGGTAACTCATCGAAGGAGAATGACATTCTGAAAGACGCTGTGCATGCGGATGATTTTCTTTGTCTTCCACTATAGTTAATCTAAAATAATCTGAAAAAGTTCGCAGTGCAGATAAATGACATGCAGAGAACTTTATCGGAACAATTTGAAATCCCTACTGCATGACATAATATTATCTGATTCAATCTCGAAACGACTGCGATATTTTCCCAAAAATTGCAGACATTTTCTGTTTTTGATAACTTTAAGAACTTCATGTAAACGGATTTGAATTAAAAATTTAAAGTTTTTGTATTCTTGGAAATATTACACACGGAGTTTCATGCGGTCAGGTATCATCTGCAACCATTAGCTTGCGTGAATTTTTTGGGCTGTCAAAGATCTCCCAAGATGAAAGCAGATTGTGCCTCAAGCCACCTGTTCCGAATCGAATGGTCACCATCTTGTCGCCACAGGTTAATGTGACTTGTCAAGCTACAAGAACACGTTTCCCGTCTCTTTATCATGTTTCGCATTCATATTCATACTGGTTGGCAGTCGCACTCGTACTCAAGAGCTCTCGTCACGTCACTTCTGTTCAAGGTCTCATTACACCGCCCACGCCCAGTTATTAACACATACATCCGCTGACCGGTGGAGTGTCGACATAGTAGGTGCCGTCGTCCTCGTGAACCTGACAAAACTAAGCCAGTTTCTCGACAAAGTCTAACCCATACCTTTGAAAATCAATTAGAATAACGTCACTGTTGACGTCTAAATAACAAGTTCGGTTCTATGAGAGACAGTAGCATTAACAGTTTGAAAAACATACATAACTCAGAGACGTAGCATGCACTGAGAGCAAGAAGAGACATTGAATAGAAATCTTGCGATGAAGTCAGACGAACAATTCACGGCTGAAAAACAAAAAAGATACGAATAAAAAGTCGGAAAATAATAATGAAGCAAACAACGAGAAAGACCTGTCTGTTGTCTCAGCCTGATACACTTTTGTAACCGATGGTTTTCCATGTGTTCAATTGGTTATAACCGGACCGTTAGTGTGTATTATTTTATTTTCTAGTACACTCAACTGATGCTCAAGGTGTCAGTAAGTTGTAGCTTTTATCACATAAAAAGCGTGTGATATAATTAATTCCCGAACAACATAACCCCTTTTGCTAACTGTTGTACATTCATATTTACCTGCTTATTTTTGTCTCACGTACTACAGTATACAATCTACGGTTCGATCGTGCATCCTAATATCCGACACACCCATCGTCTTACAAGTGGCATGCAGTAGATTGTTACAGAACCGCAACTGTTAGCCAGCGTACTGCTGGCCTTTCATTCACTGGAGTAGGGACAAATATATACTGATGGCGCTACTTGTTTTTCTTGCCGCGCCATAAGCTTGTCCCTTCTCCGGATCTCCAGTGACTGAAAGGCCAGCTACGCTGGCTACGCAACTGTCGGTTATCCATGCCCCAGATTTCGATCCAAAACAACTTTCTATATTCAAATTACTCTCACCAAACACTCACTTCGCATGCCGTTATGACCAGGAAACCATCTTAAGTTTATTTCGAGAGCCTACATACTAATAAACAACTTCAGGCAACCGGAATCTCACGTCACTGAGTTCACTGTGGCCGTCTCTTCTGAAACTCCTAAAGCGTGCCATATGTCCACATTTGGTCCAATATCTCGGCAAGCTTATTCAAACCTATCAGCCTTGTCCGTATGTGTTCCTGTAGTGATGTGAGCGGGGAAAAATAATTCTAGTTTAAATTGAAAACGTTTTCTTCGCATCGCTGTGTCTGACTTCCTTTTACTTTGAACCAGACCGTGTATAAACTACGGATTCGTAGCTATATTTAGATATTTCCTAATGCTCCTGCTGTTTATCTATCGTTTTGCGTCCTATTCAGTTTCTATTCTGTTCTTTCGGACAAAGCAAATTAGCATGTGAATGGAAGGGTCGCGTGGGGCGGGTAATCGGATAACGTCACAAGTGACATGGGCCACGTGATTTCGTTGGTTACAAACGCTTTATATCAGCCCCGGGTCAAATGGTCAACTGGCAGTTGACGATATTCCATGAACGCTGAATGAATGAGCTGTGGCCCCGGCTGTGGCCTTGAACGATCGAAATCCTCCCATCTTTACAAAGTCTACTCAAGGCTAATAAATTCTGCTTTGTTGTGGATATCGAAAGACCAATATTCGCATTGTTAAATACTCGTGGAGTCACTTGATTTGTTTTCGATTGACAGCCTGCATACGTTGGACGCACGAATCCGAACTGGTTGAGAGCAAGAACAGATCGAGGGGTAACTTCAAAAAATTTGACAGCAACTCGACATGGATCGACGGGGAATCTTCTTCTTATCACTTTGTGTGAACTTGGTACTTTCTGATTTTCTTCCATCTATCGTCTGGACCGCGAGCAATCCCGTGTAAGTATTTGGAGATACGAATACCTATGTGCAGGAATGTTTACCTTACAGTCTATCTTGAGAAACTTGGTGATGTATAGCAGAAGGCATTTCTGATTTGATGATAAACTCGCCTATCCACTTAACGCGTTCTTGTTTATTCCTCATTCTAGTCTTCGCAATCCAAGAGTGTACACCGTACTCTCTCACTGATCTCTACTGCGTCTCGGTTGGAAAAGCTGTTTAAAAACCTACCCAAAAGAATACACAAATTAGTTCTTTATGCACTATGTTGATTTCATGTCTATCATCGATTTTTAAAATGCCTGTTCAACCTGTGTTAATTTCCCGTAATCTCTAACTTCGGAAAGAGTTCTCATATTACTCTCCGATATTTCAGCCGCACTTGAAGGTGTTTCGTCTTGGGGAAAACTTCAGGCACGTTTTCATCATCAAGTTTTTCTTCAGTTACTATTGTTCGGAAGCGTGACTCTTTGACTTGCCAGTCCTCTATATCAATATTGAACAAGTAACCTTATGTTTTTCTTCGCAAAAAACTAATTGTTTCGTAAACGACCATTAAGTATTTATCACGTTTTGTGTTTGGCGGTGGTTTTCAATCATAGTTCGTGTTTTTAAAACTGGAATGTTAAACTGCTTTCGCGTTTCGAGTTGGTTTGCACGCTCGACATATTCAGCCGATCTGATATTCAGCTCACTAAGCAAAGGACTAGCTAGTGAATCTTGTTAGGTTTTGTCTAGACTGCGCAATGTATTGTTAAGGACTTTGCTATTCAGTAGTTTTGTAAATCTGTAATTTCTGTAGATAGCTAGCTACTGAAGTACTGACAAAAAGACCAAAAGTTGAGAATAGTTATTTGTCCGCGAAAACTACAACAGATGCCAAGTACGTGGACTGGTGTTTTTCGTAAAGGAAAAAGAGATATTTCTCACAAACCGACTTAATTCATCTTTTTGCCAGTGGCAGCGACAGGAAGAAAAGACTCCCTCAACGCCTTTTCAGAGTATTCATTGGCTCCACAACACTTTATTGTGATTCGTACTGCACATTTCCGCAGATTTTCTTTGTTGTATTAAAGAGTTTAATACATGCCGCAGAGCAAATCATTGTGGCAAGTGTTGGACAGCACGGGAGGTTGATTTGAGGGTCGGGATTGGGGTCAAGGTTATCTTTTTGCTCGCCATCTTGGGGCCGGCGAAGAAAGTGTGTTTGTTGGCTACAGATAAGGTTTATTGGTTTTTTTGATGTAACAGAGCTTTCAAAAAGAGTTTACCCTTATAATAACAAATACGCCACTGAAATGAAATCCATCGGCGGGTAAATGTTTCTTTGGATTGATGCAGAGCAGCTCAACCCATCAAGACAGTCTGAGTACCTTAGTTCTAATTTCGACTTCAGCTGAATCCCTTACATTTTACAAAGCTTCGACTGAAACATCAAACTATAAAAAGAGAACCAGTTTTGGAACTCGTATATTAAAATATTTTGTTTCACCTCCATTACCAAAGATTGTTTTTCAAAGCTGTTTTTCTGCAGGGCTATTATTAAAATTCCCCCAGAGACCATGGTGTACTGGGAAAAATCATCGGAAACTGTACGTAGACAACTTTCAAATTATGAGTGACGTGTCTGAACTTCGTTAAATTGTACATGACGGAAGAAGAAATAATTTGTCTCAATCTGAGCGAGTCTCGGTGAACTCTACACTGAGCAGTATCACGCCGCAGCAGGAAGTTTTAGTTACATGTTGTCCTAAAAGTATTGTTATTGATTGTGAGTTTCAACGTACAGAAGTTGTTTATAAATCGAGTCATTACAGCTACTAGCATAAAGTTTGTCCACTAGCACTGTACAGTAAACAGAGTGTCAGGAGTGCTGGACTAGAAAGAGTTCTTTCACATTCAGAAATGAAACGATACTGAACTGAGCTGGGCTTCGATGAAATGGGAGTACTGACATTAAATGCTTTCAAGCTGTAATAAATATTCATGATTCTAACGCATTTTACGGTTAACTTTTGTAATTAAATGTTGCGTATAATCAAAAAACTCAGCCACAGGTGCCTGGTCGTGCATGATAGAACTTCAGTTAAATTGTTAAAGACATGCATTCCTCGAACAATATATGTGTGTTTTGCAGTTCAAAAGCGTATGCAAATTTGGTTCACAAACATCTGGCTTCAACGTTAGCCTCTGTTCATCATTCAACGTGCACAAAATAAAACACTGTCAAGACAAACTGTCAGCGTTTACTCGAGAAAGTGGTGTTTAGAATTCTTGTGACAAGTCATAGAAGTTGTTTTAGAAAACAAGTTTTTGCTGTCTTGTAAATGACTAACATTTATTGTTCGTAATGATAAATGTGCTGGCATCAGTTGATAATTATGCCCTTATAATATGTATTAAATGGTAGTAATGACAAATTGCTGGGAAAGATGAAAGAGCAGTGCCGGTGAATACCATCAACTCTTGCGCTAATGAAGTCGGGAGAAATAACGTTCTTTTAGTTTTACCTCTTGCAAGTAGCGTGCAGAGATTGGAAGAGTGATTCCCGTTTTAAGTTCGGCATTGATAGCTTTCACAATCTTCTTTAATACTGAACTAGTTGAAGGATACGACGGAGTCAAAGTATTATGCAAGAAAGTTGCTGAAAGTGAGCATTTGAAATTAATAATGTCATCGAATGCCCAAAGAGTTTGTTCCATACCAAAGCACAATACCTCGAGGCTTCATAATTTTGAAAAAAAAAACAGTGTTATCAGCTTTTTGTTATATCAGAATGGCATGAAAGGCCCCCTATCGGTGTTTACTTAAGAATAATTTTTTACTCAGATGTGCTCGTACCTCTAACAACTTAACAAGCTCATTCAGTTTGCTCTCCATGGCTGGTTTTCAAATAACTTTTTATTGAGACTATAGGTTTAATTTAGCTCATTCAGAATGTGTTTATTAGAAAATATTTGGTTGACACCTGGAAAGTTTAACCCTAATATATCATAAAATCCAGATTGAATACACATGAAGTATAGACTGTAGACTATAGTTCAAGAACTACGGTAGTACAGTCTTGGTTTTTGCAAATATGTCGTTATCAGGCCAAGCATAGGCTTAATTAAGAGATAAGATAATTACAATTGGATTGTAAGTTATTTCGCTCCATTGGAAGTCAAGAGGGGGGTCCCCAGGGAGTTGGTGTGGACATTGAGGAAAAGGGGTAAAAAAAATGAATAGAAAGGAATGTGAACTCAATTCAGTATAATCTAAATTGCATCAATACATTTTAATATCCAAATTAAATGGATGTCCTATACAGAAATTTTCTGTTGTATACTGTGTATACAAATGGCCTATGGGCATATGTACCTGTAAGTTAAACACATTTCATGCCAGTCTACCAGGCAAGAATAGATAAAAAAGATAAAATAATACATAAGTGGACATTAAGGGAGAGGGGAGGGGGTGAGCCCTTAACACCAAATGGCCTTTAAGCAGGACGGAACGAATTTTCTGATTGCCCCTTATAATAAACAAATTTTCTGCAACTTATCCTGTTTGGCAAAAACTTTTTACATTCATAATCTGCAATTATTACTCCTTTTATGTGTAAATAATATAATTTATTATTTCTAGGTTGTGCCAATATTACATTGTCTTTGATTTTTTAACATAGAAGCAGTTCTTGACTTTAAATTTGTTATAGTTTCAGTAATCTTGGAGGAGAACCAAGAAAGGTCAACTTGTATGATAAGATTTATATCATTTGCCCGAACTCCAAGATGAATCTTGTGATGCAAAGCCAAGAGAAGACAAAGTTTGAACTTGTGGAAAATATGTTCTTGGTTGATGAACATGGCTACAAAACCTGCAATGCAACTGGAGGAAGGAGAATTCAAGACTGCGAGAAACCGGCAAGTGATGAGCTTCAATCTAATATACAAGTTTTTCAGCCATATCATGGGTCTGGCGGTTTGGAGTTTCATTCAGGAAGAGAATATTATTTTATAGGTGAGTGTACACTGGCCTGTTGTGAAGGAAGTACAGCACGGTATGATTATGTAATGTTGGCTATGACTCAGACCTACTGTACAGTACATGTAGATGTACAGAGTAACTTTAGAGGGGAAAATGTGCCACAGTCAATGATACTATAAGCGTCTATTACACAATCAATTGAAGGAGAGATCTTTAGAGAGAGAGATGACAATATTTAGTGAATAAACCCCCTCTACGCTTTTTGTATTGAGTAATACAGGCCCGAGGCTGAAAAAGTGTCCGAAAA
>JANSTR010155307.1:0-10489 GCA_025434805.1 Antipathozoanthus remengesaui
GATTGACGGCAGTCTAAAACCAACTCCAGACGAAAATAAAAATCCAAGAGGTCGCGTTGCAATGAAAACGGTGGTAAACAAGTCATTTGCAATTTTAACAAGGCGAATATTTGTGTTTCACTTTCAACGAGAAGGCTTATCACAAATGCCAGTGCGCTTCCTATTGAGCTAACTAGAGTTTGGGGGATCCGCTGTTGGATTCTATAAGCAAGCGTATCGCAGTTGCTAGTTAGTGCACTGCCTACTGAGCTGGAGGTACCCATTTCGATTCAAGAAGCAGGCGTAACGCAATTGCTAGTCAGTGGGCTGCCTATTGAGCTAGAGGTTCGCTGTTCGATTCTAGAAGCATGCGTATCACAGTTAGTTAGCGCGCTGCCTACTGACCTAGAGATCTGCTGTTCGATTCTAGAAGCAGACATTTCACAGTTGGTTACTGTGCTGCCTACTGACCTAGAGATCTGCTGTTCGATTCTAGAAGCAGACATTTCACAGTTGGTTACTGTGCTGCCTATCGAGCTAGAGGTCCCCAGTTGTATTATAGAAGCAGGTATATCACAGTTGGTAAGTGTCACAGTCCTCTGATCCGTGCAGCTGGACTTTAAATACCAGTAAATCGGAACACTGAGAGCAGAAGGGGTAAAGGGCGTAACTTCGAGCGCTTTATACACCAGCCCTTAGCTAGGAGATTTAGGCAGCCACTCGCCGGTGGGTTATGGAAGTAAAATAAATTACTTTTAATTTGTTGCCTTTATCTTATCGTTCTCGTTAACAAAACAAAAAGCGCAGATTGCTGCAGGAGCAGCATGTGTACTGAAAGGCTAAAAACACAGTACTGTGGCTGATCAAGGCATTGGCATATTGGTCGGCAAGGAGTTCCTATTTGGTTCTGCGAAATTCCATTTTATTATTACTGAAAGCTAAATGATTTTCAGTTTCGTCGGCTTTTAACTACAAAATGGCACATAGGTTTGGAACGTGATTTTCAATTTTACTAGCTAGGGGATGTCAGAGATACTTTTGCCCAGAAAGATAACGTTGTATATACCCTTTTTTTATAAGAACGTCTTATTTTTGTGCCGAGGCGGAATGCTCTTAAATATTTTGGGGAATTTAGCCTCAAATGCTCTTAAAATGTTCTTAATATAATGATACGCTGGTGTGCTAATTTTCTTTTTTCTCATGAGCAAAATAATGTTCGGGAAGCAAAATTTAGTCGCTGGCTGCTTTCCAGACCCTCGATATTTGATATGACAAGTGGATAGAGAGAAAATAATGAGTCCTGCAAATTGTTCTTGTAAAATGTCCGTGCATTTTTCACTCTAGTTGCAAACAATGTTCCACCATGGACTGTTTGCCGAATCCATGACTGTGCCGTATAATGTAACAAAATAAAGTTCTCCGTCATTTCTCAGCCTCGGGTGTGTTCTTAGCATGTTCTTAAATTTTGGCCGGTTTTCAGCCTGATGTTCTTATAAAAAAGGGTTCTTTTTAGAAAAAGAGTGTATTAAAAAAGCATCAAAACAGGAACTCGCACGAAACGAGCATTCATATCAGGAAAAGTGAGAGCTTCTAGCAAACACGGCAACAGTGACTAATTTGACTAAGAATTTTGGAAATTCCGCCATTGAAACGCTTCCAGTGCTTGTTTTTGAATTTTATATTTAGGAGAAAACACCTGCCACGGATACAATAACAAACAAACATTGGACGAATGGACATACACAGTGCGTTAGGAAAAACCTGAACGTGTATTAATACACAAATATGCGTCGGTGGATAATCTTTACAAATATAAAATTTTGTAAGATACTTATCTGCAACTACAATTGCGACTGAGGAGGTGTAAACGTAATTAAAAGCATAGAATTTTAAATGGATAATGGTTGTATTAACTACAATATACGCATTACCAGCAGCAATTTGAAAACGAAGCAAAGTAATTAGAACCACGGCCTTTTCGTGCAAAGCTATAATACTATGTATTAAAATTGTCCTGCGTTTTAGGTTTTGGTCAAATTTGCAGGATTTTTTCGATGGCTTTTTTATTTGCTGAGACTTCACATTTTAAATGACGGGACAAAGAGTATCAATGTCATCTAGTTATTGTTTATAGCGTTGCAAATGTTTCCGATTTTCATGCCCAAAAGCTACTTTCGACAAGACTGGTCGGCAGTTATAAACTGAACTGATTTTATCTCTAACACTTTTAATACATGGTAGTGCAACTAAAAACACAGTTGATTCATTACAAAATGGTTATTATGGGGGATAAATACCGTACCGAATTATCTTGGCACTCATCTGCGAATATCAACACCACCGCTGCAACAGAATTTAACGAAAACGCATTGTTAGGATTCTATCAACTAAAATAAGTCGTGCAAACAAAAAAGATGATCATGAAAAGATACGAATCATACTTGGACATGTTAAAACATACTTTTCTTTTCTCAAGATAACTACAACTTATAGTTTCGGCGGACTTTAACAAGTCTTTTCTTTAAAAACTGAGATAGTTAGTAACAAAAGAATAAAGTTTTTTAACAAAATGTTTATTACGTACCTGCAAAACAAACGCACGAGACAAACGCCAAGGTCGAGCGACTCATGGTCGTTACAAACCGCACATTAACTTTGTAAACTTTAAGTCATAACTGGATCTCAACAAACTACCATTCTATGGCTTGAACTTAATCTGTCGCTTTTCACAAACTAACCCCGAGTCACAGCATTAAATATTAATGTTCACTCCAAGAGATATCGAACTCACGCTGTGGTGTTCCCAAGCAACCGAGAACGTCTGTGTACTGAACCATAAATTTCAAACACAACAATTATTTCTACCAAATCTGACGCTCGAATTGGTTTTGATCGAACTCAAAACATCGGTTCATTACGTGGGTCGTTTTGCAAACCCAGCGAATCCTTATATTATAGCACATACCAAGTATTTAAGCAGCGATTTTATTTCCCTAGAAAGAATTGATTTGTTTGTTGAAAAACTGCCGTTGCATTTCTTGCGAAGTGTGATCATATTTATCTTCAACCAAAATGGGATTTGTCTACCAAATTTGGGGCTTAACAAACTATAGATACACTTAACACGAAATGTTCAAAAAGAACTTAAAAAGGTACAAACCCGTTTTTTCCGCTTTCTCAATCAAACTTTCCTACTAACAATTTTAAGATTGCTTATTTACAACAAGATTTTTCTTTAAAAATATCCGTTCATTTCCTTTAATAATATAGTCGCGGGCAAGGCACTTTGCTATAAATGATCCAGTTGCATAGAGCTGTATAAATAACCATTACCAAACAGATTTTCCACACACGGGAGATCAGATAGGTATAGTTTTTGACAACAAATATAACAATACGAATAACTAGATATGTGAACTTCCTTCCCAAGACGTCGAAAACGACAACAATTCATTTGTTTTACCTTGTTGCATATAAATTTACATTACTTATTCTTCGACAGGCAGAAATATAATGATTTGCTTGCTTACTGCTGTGACTGCAATGTCAGAAATAAATAAAAGATAAATGGATGGCAGTTGTATATATTTAAAGCTAGTGCCACAGCTTGTACATTAGAATATTGTATTCATTTTCGTTTCTCGATATATATTGAATATAACATATTACTGACATTGAAAACAATGAAATACCAGTTACTGAATGACTGAAATATTGTGAAATTCGTTTGATTTTGTTGCTTTCTGTCAGTAGTTTGCAAACGGAAAACGTAATAACAGAGCTTAACTGTCTCTTAAGGTTGCTTTAACTCAAACATTAGTATTCTGGGGATGCTTTCAGCTAACAACTTGTTTAATGCGATCATTCCATTTACTGCATTGCAGACACAGTTAGTTCAATCATCAATTCTATAAAATGCTTCTGGTGTCAACCCTGCTGTTGGCTGTACTCACTTCATTCGAAGGTAATTTTTATATAAACATCTGTAGATAAAGTGCTCATTCTCTTTAAACCATATTTTAGTTACTTTAGTTTAAATTCCTCCTTTTTAGTTCTCGAAGATCATGAATATATTTCGTTTATCTACAGGCAATTTCTATTGAGAGGATATCAGTCAACTTACAGACGCAATATCTGATTCTCATATTGTTATATATAGAGTACTAGTAACGCTTGTTGGATATGAGCTTATGATAGCCGACTCGGTGCTTCGCACGTCGTCCGCTATCTGAAAGCTTGTATCCAACGCGCGTTCGTGGAATAATTGTTTTTATTAAATACAAAACACTGGAAAAACATTTTATTTTCTACCGACTCAAGTTTTTGGCCATTCTGAGGGAAAATTTTCCATGATAAAGTTGTCAGTTTCCATATTTGGACAAAGTACAGGATATATGATTTATACCGTGAGTAGAGAGCCAATCAGATTATCAGAAATTCAATGTCCGGTGTTTTGTATTTAATAATATAAATTCAGTTAAGTCCGTTGTTTCTCCGAGAAGAACACGATCACGACAATTCACTTTGTTGCGGAAAAGCTATAGCTGGGCTTTATTTTGAAAACAAGAGACATGATTGTAGATGAAAACTCGTACGATACAAACATATTTTCACATATCACCAGAGTCATTAATGGCTGTTCGACAAACACAAATTGTGACTAAAAATATGAGACTCGCCTCTCCTATTTTCAACGCAAGTCAAAAAAATTCCAGGGAAGGTCAAACTACCGGACAGCCGTGTGGTTCTATCGTTTTGTAAGAAAATTAAGTAGGTTAGTCAAGACAAACTTTCCAAATACAAGTTATGTATATACTCAAAATAATCAATCAATATTTTGTTTATCTGTGTATTAATGTGCGAGTCAATTCCATACAGCGGCGAGTATGCATCCCCCTCACTGGGCAAACCCCAAGCATTCGATACAAGATGAGCTCGCGAGCAGGACTGGGCATGCATTTGACAGCTAAGAGGGTCTTCACCTATAAAAACAATAAAACCATTTGCTTTTTCTTTGTCCGTTGTTTTATGCAGCTCTATTGAACTGAAACAGTTATGTTTAGTACAAAATGGCAGCTAATAGTCTGATAGACTTGGGGGCCAGTCATTTGACCATCATATAAGGAACGGGAGGAGGGACATTTGCCAACAAAAATTGCCCACTGCATGTGCCAGACATTCGACTAATTTTTTTTTCAAGTGCCCGGGATTTGCCTGGAATTGACTCACACATTATTTAGATATGTCTTAGTGTTACAACGTGAATGATTAATTCGGTCTTTTCCTAACAGGCAAAATTATTCCTTCTGAGATTAAAAAACGCGCCAGTATGGAGTACTTTGATGTGTCTGTCCCCCCGCATGTTTATGATGACAACTTCGTGATAAGATCTTCACCTAACAGAATTTTTGACCCCTCTACCGTGGGTCCAGATCCCAGCGGCCCTCCTGAAAGTCAGGGTAAGTGATCTAGTAGCGACTATATAGTCAATGGTTATGATGATGGTGATGATGATGATGATGATAATATTAGAGATGATGATAGTGATGGTGATGGTGATGGTGATGATAATGGTGACGTGATGGTGATGATGATAATAGTAAAGATGATGATAGTGATGGTGATGGTGATGATGATAGTGATGGTGATGGTGATGATAATGGTGACGTGATGGTGATGATATTGATGACAACGATGATGATAATCGTGATAGTTATGATGATGATGTGATTATGGCGATGACAATAGTAATGATAGTGATGGTGATGATGATCGGGAGATGATGAATGAATGATATTTGTTTATACACGGTAATTTCATCAGGTTTAAAAAGTTACTACCTATAATCTATCTACAATTTACATTAAATAAATAATTCACAAAATTAAAATAATATATCTTGATTCCATGAATGCCGTGTTTTAATGAAGATAATTTATTAGATGATAAAACCCATTCAGATATCCTGCTTGTCTTATATTTTGTGGTAGACTCTTCCACAGAGGAGCACCACTATAGCTAAAACTATGATGGTGATGATGGTAGTGATGGTGGTGGTGATGATGGTGGTGATGATGCTGATGACGGTGACGGTGACGGTGATGGTGACCTTGATGGTGATGGTGATGGTCTTACTTTTGACGGGAAAGTTTGAGGGCGCGCGCGCGGCTTAAGTTGAGTGCAATTCCATGCTGAATACACACTAGTGTAATTCCACGTTAAACACATCCTCCTGATCAATTGGTCGATTAGCCATGCAATTCTCTCTGATATGTATTTACCTTTGTCACTCTGATCAGGCTCATCATTTGAGAAACAGTCTTTGGATGCCCACAATTATTTTAGAAGATTTCACGATGCACCTCCCATGACGCTAAACAGTGAAATGAGTAGAAGTGCAAGCGCCTACGCTGCTAGACTAGCAGAGCTAAAGAAATTGCAGCATGCTTCCTTACAAGAAAGGAATGGTAACGGGGAAAATCTGTATTACACCTGTTCTACCGTCCAAAAGGACGTCTCTGGGTCGGAGGCTGTGAAGGCGTGGTGAGCAGAGTATTATTTGTTTTGACAACATAGGACAGTAACGACGTGCAGCATATTAGCGATACTTGTGATGATTTGATGAATTTTAAGATGAATACGCTTGTTGCGTTGGAGAACTTTGGGTCAAAATTGGCCAATTTTCCTATCGTGTGGATGAAATAGAGAAGAAGCTGGATGACTCCCTCAGCTACAGTTATCAGTATAACTTGAAGATAACGGAAGTACCCCAACTTAAGGCTAAAGAAACAGCCGAGGAGACGACTCAGCTTTGTCTCAAAATCTTTTCCAAGATGGGAGTCGATGTGAAAGATTCAGACATCGACATTGCTCACTGGGTCCCCAAGCGTACTCAACAAAATGGCCGCCGAAGGGATTCACGAGTCCAGGGAAATAATCCGATCATCTGCAAGTTTGTACGAAGGGTGGTTAAAGAGCGTGTTTTAGCAGCCAGAGCCAACATCAACCGTTTAAACCCACAGGATTTTGGTCTACCTGACGATAGGAATCTAAGGAGAATTAAAATTTTGAGTCATCTGACGCCCAAATTACAACATCTCTTGGGGCAGGCAAAAACTTTCCAGACAGAAGCTCGCTTCAAATTTTGCTGGGCTAAATCTTCAGCAGTATTCCTGAGGAAATCTGATAATTCAAGGATCTATACGCTACATTCACTAAGTGATCTTGATGAGCTGACCTTTAACTTTTCAAGTCCTCGAACTGAAGAAGATGACTAAGACAGCTAAGTTCTCTATTTTTCGATTGTTAATTACGTCTTGGCAGAATAGACCGCGTAACGGAGTAGTGCACTCTAAAACATTAGCTCAAACAAGCTGAATTTTATACAATATCATTCTGTGTTGATTTTTGCTAACGTTGAATAGAAACAAGCTAAACGGAAAAGCAAATAAGTGCCTTCTCCGTGAACTCCCATATTTTAGCTACCGAGGAGATCTTGTTTATGTACATAACAAACCTACTCGTGTTTACAAAAACTCCGCGACGCTTATCGATAATATTTTTGTTAGCAATCCTGAAGATGTCTCGTTTAGCGGCAATATAATCTCAGATATCAGCGATCATTTCGCTCAGTTTTGCTTGCTTAAAATAGCTAAAGAATTGACATGCATTACAAGCAAAAAAGTCCGTAATTTTTCTGCATTCTCAGGGGAGTTATTTAAAAAAGATATTTGTAGTGTTGACTGGAATAGATTTTTCCAGACTGAACGGAACAACATAGATAAAGAATTCTCGACTTTTTACAAGACACTTAACAAAATCGTTAATAAACATGCTCCAATTAAGAGTTTATCTAAACGCTTGGCAAAGCGACAGGCTAAACCTTGGATTACTGAGGGGATAAGAACCTCAATAAAGTTAAAAAATAAATTTTATGCCATTGGTGACAACGTGAAGTACAAGTACTATCGCAATAAAATCACATCTCTAATAAGAATGAGCAAAAAAGATTATTACCATAACTTTTTTGACAATAACATATCAAATATGAGGAAAACTTGGGAAGGAATTAATTCGTTAATTCATCGTAAATCGAAGTCATCAAATCTTGTTCGCACTCTTAAAGATCCTAACAATGACAACCAACAAACAACAAATCCCTCTCGTCTTACCAATATATTAAATAATCATTTTGCCACTATTGGAAATAGACTTGCAAACCGGTTACCGGCTTCACAGCATAGTTTTAATGACTTCCTGGTCAAATCTAAACCCACGCAGTCTTCCTTCTTGTTCCAACCTGTTACTCCAGCTGAAGTGCAACTAGAAATTCTTTCCACCCCTAGTAATAAGGCACATGGTCTGTACAGCTGCCCTACTTATCTTTTGAAGATTAGTAGCGATATTATTTCAGTACCACTTGCTAATTTAATAAATTTGTCAATTCCCCAGGGATTATACCCAGCCAAATTGAAGATATCTAAGATTGTGGCAGTCTCTTAATCTGATTTATTAATTAAATGGGTACGGCATTGGGTGTTCCGAAAGTAATTGGTTTGCATCCTACTTACACGATCGAAGTCACAAATGTTTTGTTGAACGATTTTATCTCCAATTATTACACAGGCTAAGGATCAATCCTAGGTCCCCATTTGTTTTTGATTTATATAAACGCCCTGCCAAATTGTCTAGAACACTCAAAGCCACGCATGTACTTATTATCTTATTTGACATTCACAAATAATAACATAGAAGACATAAATCTTTATTTAAATCTATACCTTGTGAAAGTCAGTGAGTGGTTTGTCATTAATAAGCTCGCTCTATACCAATCCCAAACGGAGTTCATACTAATTCAGCCCTTGCATCACTAGGAGCCTGGAAATTCTATGAATTACATTTTTCCAGGCTTTCCACCCTGGAAAATTTCATGGACAGCCTGGAGTGGTCTAAAAAAGCATGGAAAGCCTGGAATCCTAACCTGATCTAGAATTCCGTGGAAAAGCCTGTAGTTTCTTCCAGGTTTTACAAGCTTTTCGAAATGTACAAAATTCCATGGAAAGCCTGGAGTAATCCAAAACACACAAAAAGCCTGAAACAACACCACGGAAATATCTGGAATTTCTTCCAGGATTTTCCAGACTTTTCCATAATTGTGCAACAGGTTCCAGACAAAGCGTACCTACCTTTAATTCAGCACCATCATTATCAATCGAAGGGTTACCTATTAAACAGATACCTCACACCAAATCATTTTGGGTGCACATTGACGAACATCTCTCTTAGAGTGATCATATACACAAAATAACCAAGAAGATTGCATCTGCAGTTATAAACTTATTGCGTTTTTGAGACGTAAATACCACTTTATATTGACGGCTAGTTGGGAGAAAATATACTCCCTATTTGCGGAGTCGCGATACAACGAAGCCAATACGCAGAATCACAGGAAACCCAAACTCCATGGGTGTGTTTTTGAGCTTCCTGTGGTGTTAATATGTTAAGAGATTGTTTGTGCCAAAATCGACTTTGACGGTTTCTCGATAAATATTGAAATAAATGTAATTGTACTTGCCTTGAATGTAGTTGGTGTCCTTCTTGATCTCTGGTAGCGATTTCAAGCCTTTTGACGGGTTTTAAGCACAGTCTCAACACCACGACTTTACTTGAGCTGCAACACTATGCTAGAAATAGTAATTGTAAAATGTCCATTACCAATCTTAAGTAATCGATGCATGGTTATGCCTTTTCATTTGGGTTTGCTGCAGCACGACAATGTGCAAATTCTGCTTTGTATTATTCCCCGAGGGCAAGGACAAGAAATTGATTTGTAATAGGTTATTGAACTCGTTACTGACTTATAAATTTTCCATTTAGATAGTAATTTCATACCTATTTTATCGACAACAAACATGGTACGCAACGTATATTTTATCGTCGAACTGTGAGAGTTAAAAGATTATGTAATAAACAAATTATTATTAATAAATAATTCCATGCTTTTCCATGCCAAAATATTAAAAAACAAGAATCAGTTCAAGGAGATCTTGAAATTTAGACAATCAATTTTTTCCAGGAAAAACCCTGGAACATAAACGCCCTGCGTTTATGGAAAAGCCTGGAATCAGCTCTAGGAAAGCCTGGATTTGAGAAAAATTAATGCTTTCCAGGAAACCCTGGAACAGAAACTCCAGGTTTTCAAGGGAAGCAAGGAAATCTATGCTTTTCCATGTCATGCTTTTAAGAAATATCTTGTGGAGTCAGCTCCAGGAAAGTCTGGTTTCTATGAAATTACAGACTTTTCTCCAGCCTTCTGGTGCACGGGTGGCTCTAAAATGAGTACATCAATCGGTTATCGAGATCACAATGTAAATACAATTGCCAAGCTATCAATACTAATATAAGTAATGACTTGGAAGAATGAAGAATATACAGAAATATGCAAACAAAATATGTTGCTACTGATGCCACCAAATGGAGATCATTGTTGTATTGATGCTATTAATTTGGC
>JANSTR010155318.1:0-10489 GCA_025434805.1 Antipathozoanthus remengesaui
TCATCACGTTTCATGGCATACCATAGGCTATCTCTGGACAAAATATGAAGGGGTCGAATTTTTTGAACTTGTGCCACATTTTTTCGATTTCACCCAGTCGTTACAGAGAGTCGCTCTTAAATACTGCAAACTACTAACTACAGTACATGGACATGTGTAAGCCAATGTCGGTGCTTAATATATAGCTTTGGAAGGACTTTCTAACAGGCTTTTATTCCAAGTGGGTTTAGTTTTGGGTTCTTTCATTTCAAATTTTTCGTTTAGTTATGCCAACTCATAGGTCGGTTAGAAAAAAATGAAAAATAAAAAAGGTGCTTCTGCAGTAGTACGTAATGCTGTAAAACTGGCTAACTATACGAAGTGAAGTAAGCAGATAATTGCTGAAACTTTATGCCATGTAGCCATGGCCATGAACTGGAAAATTTCTACTTAATGCCAGATGTATTTTGTAAGGGAAAATAGTTTGCAATTAATCAAATTTAATTTGGTGGGCAAACTGTACATGTATGTATAGGGAGGTTATGGGTCTGCAGAAATTTGCATGAACGACTGTTTTGTTTATGCACCATTTATGAAAATGCTGTTTTGCATAACTCATTTATCATTCATGTGTTCTTGTAGGCTTCTTCGCAGGGTTAAGATCCTAACCGGATTTTAAAACCAATATGAGTTTTGTAACAAAATACAATACTGCAACACGTACTGCAGCATAAAAATTATTGATTGGCTGTTTATAGTTTTCAAGTCCTTTGCAAAGAAACAGCGTACACAAATTAAAATAGATATTGCTTTTAAAACCCCTTTGTGGGTTATATGCAACAATTTCTGCAGGCCTGAGATTGTACTGTATTCAGAAGACTTTGGTACTCATCCAATTTATAGAAGTACAATTACATTCTTCTTCTTTTTTATTTAACCCTTTCCCTACTAAACCCCGATCTCAAATAAACGAAAATGTCCTAGCTTTTGAACCAGTTGACAAAACTCTATAAAGTGACCATTCATTTTGTTTGTCTGGAAGAGTAGATTCTCAAAATGTTCATTGTTTCATGAAATTCTGAAGTTGGTAGTTTTCATAAAATTTGATAAATTTTCTAAATTGAAATGTCAGGAGGGAAAGGGGTTAAGTAAAGGAATTTATGGTTGTCTATTTGTTGCAAAATTTGAGAAATCATTATGAATTCACATTCAACAATTAATCATTTCACATCCAACAACTAAATATTTTGTGCAAATTCAAGGCATATAACTTGTTTGTTCAACTTCAATGAAATCTTCCCAGAAATTATAATTATTCATTTGAGGGAATTAATTATAATTATTCACTAAAAATATAAATGAAGAAGATATTCTGTCTAAATAATCTAATATATGTACTTATATTATTATAATTATTATTAATATTAATTTCAAAGCTCTGTTTTTCTGCAGAATGCATGAGCAGCAACCAGTAGAAGTTCCCACAGTGCAAGCTCCTTAGCCCATATTACAGGTAACAAATACATCGTCGTGATTATTAAATATTGAGATTTATGTCTAACAGTTTCAGTCTCTAGTCTCTGTGTAAAGTGGCAATCTGCACCATGGACTTAACTTGCAAACCATTATACTACCATCTGTAAAACATGAGTACTACATGTTATTGATAGGACCTGTAACATTAATATTTTATAAACAAATAAGTTTATATACAAATTGCACATATATGCATTAGGAATTTTTTGGTGCAATTCTATAAAAGAATTTTTAAATATCTGAATATGTTGTTACTTGTAATTGGTTAACATGAACTTGAATCTTTTTTCTCATTTGCAGACCTTAAAACAGTCACCAGGTTTTCACAAGCTCCCTTTCAGACTCAACCAACTCCTGATTTAGGTATGTGTATGAATATGATAATAAGATTTATTAACTACAGTATATAATAATAATTATTATTATGTTATATAATGTTTACTTAGTGTCTGTGAGCACTGTACTATTTTTCTATGTTTAGATGGAAACTACATGCTTTGTACTTCTTTGCATTATAAATTATTATACACCTGATTCACCAACAAACATTTCCAAACTAGTTTTGTGATACTATATATTTTATTTTATATAAACACATCAAGAAGTCTGCCCCAAAAGGACGAGGATATCAGTGTCGCTACTGGCAGCTATACAACTTTGTTTAGTTTTTGTCATTCAGAGCCCAGTGGCAGTGGTGTTGTTAAAATAATATCAGAGCGCTTTCACTTCATTTTGCTTGTGTTTGGTAAAACTCGGCTTGAATTAGGTGTATGGTATAATGCAAAATGATATTACAAGTATACATAGATTTATATTAGATTAGACAACCTCTGCAATGTAGTCTTGACAGACCTTTAAATCCTTTGTTGATCTTTCAGTGAGGGTCAGTTTGCACTACTAAGTTACTGTATACTTAATCGGTAATACCAGACAGAATTCATAGTGTTCCCACTACTTCTGAAAATTGAAGGACCTTGGGACCCCCACTCTCCAACATTGGGGGTCACTTTCAATTTTGAGGGTAGCTAGCTATCAAAAGATAAACACATTGGAGCATGGTTGGTCTGTCTGGGACCTACAGTCTTCTCTCAGTTTTGCTTGACCATGTGTCACACAAGTTTGTTTTCCAAACTTTTATGCACATCACCAGGACACGAGAAGCTTTACAGTTGTGCATCCTTTTCAAATTTTTGTGTCAAATATGCATCATGTGTTATTAATGGGAACACTTGAATTTTGTTTAATTTGCCAATACACAGTGTGCAAACAATATCCAGTTTTTTTATTCCCTTAGTTTGTATGTTATTGAATTTACTATGTATGTGCATTCTGAAGACAATCAGACAATTTATTGTTAACACTGAAAACATACTGGTATTTTTAGTGGAAACTTGGAAACCAAAGTCAGTTCAGCGTGCAAACAGCCCCTTAAAAACTGATATCTGGTGTTTATCAACACATGATTGTATTTCAGTTCGTTTCAATGTGGATTTTATTGATTACTGGTTTACTCTTAACCCTTTCAGCCCCA
The DNA here is from genome assembly GCA_025434805.1 of Antipathozoanthus remengesaui. Lineage (NCBI taxonomy): Eukaryota > Metazoa > Cnidaria > Anthozoa > Zoantharia > Parazoanthidae > Antipathozoanthus > Antipathozoanthus remengesaui. The sequence goes on from JANSTR010155318.1 coordinate 3,047, forward strand.
GCCAGTTTATCAACACATATCTTCTCCTTACATTTTCTACACAGACTATATTGTTTGAATATAAGAATAAAGCAATTGGTCATAGACATCAAACTATCTATGATGAAAAGAAAAATTCTCCCAACCTGTTTATAAGAAAGCTATGGAAACAGTTTAGGATAATTTACCAACGCATCAATTGTTGTGTTTGGGGCTGAAAGGGTTAAATCTATAATCAGGGGGTTGTGGAAAAGTCCTCCAATAAAATGGATATAATAAAAATTATAATTATTAAGTGATGGACACTTGAGCTTAGATCTGATTGTTGGTCTTTTGGGTTTTTTCACAGGAGTTTGAGACCAGAGGGAGTTTGCAGTTGAGGGAGCAATGGAGTGGAGCACAGAACCCAAATCTTGATGAATTTGTAGTTGTCTGAGTCCTGGTCAGTACGTACAGTACATGTAATCTAAAAAAGTAACTAGCCAGCAGATGCATTCAAAGCCTATTAATTGCTTGGGGCCTTAGACAATTAGATAGCCATAGACAGTTAGATAGTAATCAATGATTTGTTCGGATAATACAGGATTCACTAGTTATTTTATTTGAGAGTTAATTGGACTGTGAAATTTCTTCAAGTTTTGTTTCATTTCCATTACTCGTAGAAATATTTTAAGAAATTTAAGACTTTTCGTTCACAATTAAAAGAGAGTTTCAAGTTTGCTCATAATGATGATATTCAACTAATATTTCTAAACTCACTTTGGTAAAGAAGCACAAAATACTAAATGAATTTAAGAAGTCTACAGTATTATCTCTTTCACCACCTTTTTTGACTAAAACTTCTCTGAACACCAGTGGAGTTGCCGGAAAGATGCAACAAGTTTATCAATGTGAAGATTCCGACTTTGTTGCAATACCTAAGTTATGAAGTTTTTTATCCAATTTGAGGCCGCAGAGTACAAAAAGCCCATATTTAGGCCTGGAACAAGTATCCTGCAATATTTGTACTGTGCAGGTAATTCTGTATAATTAACAATTAGACCTCAAGGACAAATGGACTATGAGTCAATTTTTGTTTTGATTCATGGATGAATGAACTAAAATTGAAAATTTTGGATGCTTTTCTTTCTTTTTACCACATTCTCACCATTAAATATCTTCACTCCATATTGTATTTCTTTCTTTGTTTTCTCAGGGACAGAAATGCCCAGTAGGTTGTCAGTTAAATCTTTTGAAACCACAGCAAAACAGGGTTCAGTGACTCGATCCACCATATTGTTTTGGTTCGCTGCCATGGTCTACCACAATTAGACCATAGTAGAGTAGCTAATCAGAATGCGCAATTTCATCATAGACCATTGTACGTTACTACTGCTGTAATAGCAAATTAGTTGCACATCACACATGATCTGAGGTTATAACAGAAAGGGAGAGAAAATGGATAATAATCTCTTATTAGATTAGCCCATTGGCCTCTGGGTTGTGCTTGGAGTCCATCACACAATCTGCTAAATATTACAGATTTTGAAAATACTAAATTCTATTTTGAACAATTCAATTGTCGATGCAACTCAGTGACTTGCTTAACTCTACAGAAGACATACATACATGAAAGGTCATTTAGGGGGCAGATGTTGAAGTGACCATAATCTGGTAGTTGCAACAGTGCAACTGATCATGAGTTTACAAGTCAGGAAAGAGAACTAGTAACACTGACCAAGAAATATGCAGTGATCATGTTGAATTCATACATTTTGAGGCACGATTTCAGAATCAAACCATTTCAGCCTGGCAGGGAGTGGAACATGGTGGACACTGAGCAAGATCATGATCAAGATGTTGAAAACCACATATGCAAAATTGAGACTGTGGGTCAGAGAGAGGTTGTAGATCTGCAGAAAAACCAAAGCAAGATCTGAATAAGCCCCAAAAGGGGGAAAAGATCAAAGAAAAAAGTCATATAAAAATCATTAAAGTTCTTCCAATTATAGAACTAAACTTAAATAGAAAAGAATATCCAAAATATGGAGAGTTATTTGAAGAAAGACAAAAGATAATGGTTGCAAAAGATACAAAACAGCAACTAAGATTGGTAGTATGAAAGCAGTCTATAATACTACAAGGAAACGTAACTAACATGGAAAGCTGAAAAACTGAACAAGGTAAAAAGTAAGGAAGACAAGGATACATGCATGGACTAACTACTGTACATGTAAGAATGAAGAAATCAGAAAAATATAGAAAGAACACTCCACTGAAGTTAAAATAGACCTGCAATAACAGTGAAGCACAGATGGTCAAGCCTAAGTTTTGATATCCCAGCTATAAACATTGACATTGGTCCAGTGACTGAAGAGATAATAGCAGCCCTGAAGCAGATATAGAGTGGTACAGCTCGCAGAATTTATAAGTTGCAAAATAATTTGATAAGTTTTGATACAGCAGTAAACATGTTTCACTTGCAATCTTTTTGGGGAAAAGAAGAAATTGGAAGCCATAATTTTAAATTATGACTCACTAAAAATCAATCTACCTGTGGGAACTGGTGAGGAATAATGTTGATGTCAGTTGACTTGGAAAGAACAAACAAGTTACCAAAAAGGCAGAGTCCATCAAACACAAGTGTAAAAATACTGGACTCAAAATCAGAAGCAACTAAATCATGAAATGTAATGTGAGCCATGATGTCAAAATATGGGTAGAAGGGTATGATGTTGAAGAAACAGAGAAGTCTGAGTACCTTGAACTCATTATAAAAGCAACATAGAGGAACAAAAGAAGTCAAATGCAAGATTAGAAAGACACAAGCAGAGTTTTGTAAGTTACTGTAAGCATTTGGAAGATTGTTCAATTTGGCAAGCACACCAAACTGTAGATCAACAAGTGTAATGTAGTTCCTGTAAACTCCTATGTGGTTGTGAGAGCTGAAGGATGACAATAATGGACTTGAAGTTGAATGTGTTCCTACACAAATACTTAAATGATGACAACACAAGAATATGCACAAACACACCTGGAATTCTCCAGATGGTCAACAATGTTTCCACATAAGAATATGCACAAACACACCTGGATATCCAGATGGTCAACAGTGTTTCCACATTAGAATATACATAAGAATATACACAAGCACACCTTAATTTCTCCAGATGGTCAACAATGTTTCCACATAAGAATGTACACAAGCACACCTTAACTTCTCCAGATGGTCAACAATGTTTCCACATAAGAATATACACAAACACACCTGAACTTTTCCAGATGGTCAACAATGTTTCCACATTAGAATATATGTAAGAATATACACAAGCACACCTTAATTTCTCCAGATGGTCAACAATATTTCCACATAAGAATATACACAAACACACCTGGATATCCAGATGGTCAACAGTGTTTCTACATAAGAATACACATAAGAATATGCACAAACACACCTGGAATTCTCCAGATGGTCAACAATGTTTCCACATAATAATATACACAAACACACCTGAACTTCTCCAGATGGTCAACAATGTTTCCACATAAGAATGTACACAAGAATATACACAAGCACACCTTAATTTCTCCAGATGGTCAACAATGTTTCCACACAAGAATATACACAAACACACCTAGAATTCTCCAGATGGTCAGACTAGAAACCTGATTGATCATGCAGCAATGAATGGCAAGTTTAGGAGTCAGGTCAATGAAAGATACAAAATCATACAGGCGGGCATGGTAGTTGTATCAGTGTGGCTGAGTTTATGCTAAATAGGACAGCAGACTAGTTAAAACGAAGAAAAATGATGAGAGAATTAATATGACACATAAGACAAAACTTAGAACCAAACTGAGAAACAGATTCAGCTGAAAGAAGATTACAGAAAGGAATACATGTATCATGGAAAAGACAGAGAAGCAAGGAGGCATGCAGGTAAGGAAAGACAAAAAGAATGGATCGAACAGACTGCAAAAGAAGCAGAAACAGCAGCAAAGAAGCAGTCTACAATGCTACAAGGAAGCAGAGAAAAGGAAAGAGAGAAAGCTGTGAAGTGAACAAAGTAAAAAGTAAGGAAGACAAAATACTATCTAAAGATGAATAAATCAGTGAATGATGGAAGAACACTCCATGTCAGAGTTTGGATAAACCTTGGCCATCAGTAGATGCACAGATGTTTAAACCTTATGGTATCCTAGATATACACATTGACATTGGTCCAGTGACTGAAGAAGAGATAAGAACAACCATTAAGCAACTGAAGAGTGGTACAGCTGGCAGAGTTAATTTAACAGTTGAACTGTTGAATGCCATAAATATGAAGTCTCAGTCCAGAAGACTGGAGTATGTATATGTGATGATATGATTCCCAAAGAAAGGCATTCAAAACCAGTGCAAAAACTGGTTTAGAATAACTATAATGTCATGCAGTCACTGCAAAGATACTTGGAAAGGTGATCATTTATAAGAAGGATAAGGGATGTGACTGACCTTAAGTAATGGAGTGGTATATTGGCAAGAACACTCATCTCTCACCAATGCGACATGGGTTCGATTCCAGGCCTGGGAAGTGAGTGAGCTGAGTTTGCGGTCTCTCTCCAATGTCGGGGGTTTTCTCTGGGTACTCCAGTTTTTTCCCTCGACCAAAAAACCCTGCAAATTATGCCAACATCTGAGCAGTTTCTGCTTTAGTGAAAGCTATTTGAAACTGGATAAAATAAAAGATTTTTTTTGAAGAAAGAACAAGCATGCTGTTGGAACAGGAGAGGGAGCATTGAATACTTATTTGTCCTTTGTAACATTGAGCTATCTAGAATAATAATCTGGTTTGTAGATTTAAGAAAGTATTCTATACCATAGATAGGAACACATTGTCAAGAATAAAGAGCTAAAAGTATTCCATCAAAGTTGATAACTGTGAAAAACATGTACAGAGAGACTAAATGCACAGGAGCAAATGGATCTGTTACATGTTATACAACCTTAGAAAGACAATCTACCCAATTGTTGGATCTGGTGAGGCATGTGCAGTTGATACAAAGATACATGTACAGTACTTGGAAAGGTGATCATTAAAAGAACAAGTGATGGAAATAACATTAAGTAATGGAAAGAGCAAACAAGTTATCGAAAAGGTAGATGAACCATTGAACTGATATTTGTCCTTTGTAATGTAGAGAATTGAAAGCCATCAAGCAGAAGCGAAAATGAGAATTAATCAGAATCAACTAAATCATGAAATGTAATGAGAACCATATGTCTGATTTCAAAATGTGGTAAGAAGGAATGATGTTGAAGAAACAGAGAAGTCTGAGTACCTTGAAATGTCCATAACAGCAATTGGAGGAGCAGAAGAAGCCAAAAGCAAGATAAAAATACAAGCAGCGTTTTTAAGTTAGCAAGCACTAATTTTAGAAAATTTCTCAATTCGGCAAGTACACCAAAATGTGGATCTTCAAGTGTAATGTAGTTCCTGTACTCCTGTATAGGTGTGAGGGCTGGATAATTACAAGAATGGACATGCTCCCTACACATTTAACAATATGTTGGTTGATCAGAGTGTTGATAAAGAAATTCAGTGGTCGGATTATCATTGAAATATATTGGATAATGAAAGTGTCCAATGTGGAAAGTATATAATAGACAGATCTAGAGGTGAACAAGATATGCAGTTATATAGGGAAGGCACTGAAAATTGATCATGCACATTCTGTGGATGGATGCACATGAACCCCTGTACTTACTGTACATGAATACTCGATGGATTGAGGAAAACGGAAAGGTCAAGGGAGATGCAGGAGAAGTACAGAAGGAACATGCAGTGTTAAGTGCTCCAAACCTGGAATGAAGCAACGACTGCAGCTGAAGACATAGAAACATTCGAGTAATTCATGAAATTCTATTAAATTTTTTATACTGCTCAGTGATGTGACTTGCCAGACTCTAGAAGAGGATGATGGAACACAAGATGATGGCAACATTATAATGATGTACATATATGGAGCCATAACAGAGAGAACGTATGATATAATCAACCGAGGGTTGACGAAAACAATGTTCCGCGCCGTAAATTTGGAAGAAAGCTGACGTTTCGAGCGCAAGCCCTTCGTCGGAGCATCTCATAACAGAGAGAGATGGATAATGTTGGGTTTCCAAACCGAGAATGAAGCTAGTACTTCAGCCAGTGACACTGAAACAAGGGGAAACATTATGGGTCCCATTGTCTAGATGGAGAGATGGAAAGGGTGACAATGAATCAGTAGTTAACCAACTAGAATCAGAAACAGAAACAAATAGCAAAGATTGCTCTCACATGAATGACAGAAGAGTAATAGAAGGCCAAGGGGATATAAAGATAAGAGAAAATAAGGAGAAGGTACAGTACTCAAAATTGATCAAACACATTCTGTGAAAGCTTGAACAGCTGAAGGCTGCACTCATATGGATACTGGAAGGGTTGAGGGTTGAGGAGTACAGGAAGATTTGGGGAGATGCACGAGAACAGTAGAGACAGAACATGCAGTGTTAGGTTTCCAAACCTGGAATGAAGCAAGGACTGCAGACAAGGACAGAGCAGCATGGAGGAATAGAGCAAAGAGCTCCATTCTCCAGATGGAGAGAAGGAATGATGATGATGCAGATGATGAATCAGTGGTTACCTAACTAGAATCAGAAGATAATAACAATGAACAGAAACAGATAGCAGAACAGTTGGTGAATGAAGCCATTATTACTCAGGAACATTGTGGTCCATGCCCTTAAGGCCATCTGTGATATATTATTTAATAGTTATTTTGCTGGAATATAAAGTTGCCAATAAAGAAAATTAGAATCAAAGAAATTATTTAAACAGAAATTTTCTTGTTTGCTTGCTCCCTCAGTCAAACTTTATACAGCAGTTATTTTTTATTCCAATATAAGATCTGCTCTGGGCTTGATAAATATCAAATCAAGACAAAATTTAAATAGCTTCCCAGTTTTCATTCTAAGATGACAGATTTCAAAAACATTAAGGTAGCTTGGACATGTTGGTGTGTTGCATAAATATTACTCAGAGTTGACAAATCAACATACAACAAATCCTTTAGTTCTGATGGTAAGAGTCAGACCAAAGTGCTTCAAAATCCAGGCAGTGAACTCCAAACAATTGAAGAAATGTTCATGGATCTCATGGTCACCAAGATTACATTAGTGAAAGTTGAGTTTCAAGCTGAAAATATCAGAAATGCTGTGAAAATGAATACCTTTTCTCTTCAGCCTTGTAATAACACATTTGATTTGCTATTAGTCCTTTTTGATGGCTGCCTTGCCTCATTAATTAATATTGTAAAGCCACTTTCCCGACCACTGGTGTTCAGGGATTGTTTGTCTTAATTTGGCTTGTTTTGAGGTCATGGATGCTGAAAGGATAATATTAAGGTCATTCTCCTGAAAAATATCCGCACATAGATTTTTTTTCAAACTTTGTCAGGTTGTTC
>JANSTR010155329.1:0-10488 GCA_025434805.1 Antipathozoanthus remengesaui
GTACTTCCAAACACCAAGTCACTTTTATTGTATTGGACAAAACGTGTTAAATCTGGGCTCCAACAGTGTTTACAACTAGGTATCATTTTCACATGGAAATGAGATCAGCATCATTGACACCAGAGGTTTCCTCGCGATCGGCCTTCAGCCTCATGCTCACTCAGTCGGCCTTCAGCCTCCTTCAGGTTTTGCGCTCACTGGTTGTCTGTGAGTGAGAAAACCTCTGGCACCCACGGTATTATCATTTACACAAAATACCTTGAGATTCTAAACTTCCATTTCCAGTTGCTTCTTGATGCCAGAAATATGACTGAAAAAAAATGGCATTATTCACTGTTAAATAAATATTTCAATAAATAAAATCCATAATTTGAAGTACTACAGTATTAACTAACCTTCTTTAGGTCAAATGAGTCCTCTCGGGCTCTCGCATAGAACATTCCTAAAACAGTCTGTGCCTTTACACTGCCATTTGGATCTCCATCTTGTGCAGCTAGCAGAAAGAATTTTTCTGCCTCTGTATCTGACTGTCTGGTGCCGAACCCTTCATAGTGAGCTCTACCTATATTATACTGGGCATGAGGGATGAGATGAGCGGCATCGGGGCTCTTGCTCTCTGTAATTTCTTTCAAGTATTGTATGCCTTTTTCCTGTATAAGTTAAATTACAGTTTCAAAATGAGTAAAATATAAGTTAAATGAATTCAGTGATACATTACTAGATGTAAAATCAGCTGGTTTGACTTAATAGTTATTCTCTGCACATCAGAAATTCTATTTCATAATAATTATAATAATAATAATAACAATAATCATAATATTAACAATAATAGACAATAACTTATAGTACCTCTTTCTAGACACATTCAGAGACACTGTCATTTACAAAATTGATAGACAAGGGCTAAAACATTAATATATTATGTCATACATGGTAAAAAAGCTAGCAGGTAAAATATATATGAAATAAATAGGTTTTCAGGTTCTTCTTAAAACTATTTCTGTTGGTGGATGAGAGTAAGTAAATATGGAGACTACTCTCAAGTCTTGGAGCACAGTTTGAATATGCACAATCTGCAGTTGATGAACTTTAGCAATGGCATCAAATGAACCCTGACCTTTGTGTGATAAATTAGGTGGGCAGCACAATTCTGAATTCATATGTTATAGACAATTAAGCTGACAATCTGGGAGATTGTACAAGACAGAGGAGTGCAAGATAATTAGGAGACAGGCACTGAAAATCAGGAATTTCCGTATATTCTTGCAATGTTATGAAGATGGTCTATAGAGACCTTGCTGACATTGTCTATATGATGGAACTCCCAAGATCTCTCACTTTGTCCAGTGGGAGAATTAACTTATTGCCAGAGTAACAGTGTCCAACTTGCCAAGTTGCTGTCAAGTACCAAATATTGCTAGATAAGTTCATTCTTAAATCGTTTATAATCACGAAGTTTGCTGCTGTCCAGGTGCATGAATGTTGGAGATAACACAGTTTATGATCTCTACTGCTATTTCTTCCTGCCCCTAATTAATCTTCACATTGAAATGGTAAATATACTGTATGTGAATAATCAGTATAGAAATGAAAGTAACATCGCCCAAAATGAGTCACATATAACTATAGAAGGGATCTAGAGAGTATATTTGTGGCATGTGCACTGTGAAGGACCTGATAAGGGAGGGAGGGGGGAGGGTGGCAGGGACTGCAGATGTGCAGATTTGGCCAAAAATATGGTTCGGATTGTGGATTTCAACAATAATTTCAGTGGATCTGCAGATCCCACTAAAAGTAGTAGATTCAGATTTTACCAGATTAGGCCAAGTAAAAAAAAAAGTTGGTTAGCGTCCCCGCCCGACAATCAATAAAGCCCCAGACCACGATTTTTTGTTATTTTTTATTTTCATACATTTTCTCTTAAAATAATCCCATGCTGATATAAAACATTGATAAAAGTAATTTTCTTGCCATAACATGATGTTAGGACATGTTCAAAGCCTCCATCTCCAACTGTTGCCATGCAGGCAATGTTTTCTTACATGGACGCGATCAAATATATTGGCGAGAAACTCAGCTTTTAGTATTTCATATCAAATGATTGAACTTCGCTTGAAAAGAAATACAACATCGTAAATGCGAACGAATACTTTAATTTATCCGTGTGTTACGTGAATCATTGGATCCCTGCTCCCTTCCGATCCCTCCAATTTTCAGGGGGAAAACTAAAAAATAAATATAAAAACCGCACGCCGGCCCGACTTATTGAAATTTTTAAAAAAAGGACGCGTGGAGTGTGGAGAATCATGTGGGAGAGGGGGACGGGGGCAAGTTGTTCAATCTGTTCAGATTTTCACGTTACCAGCTGTAATTGAAGGTTCTTAACCCAATTAACAAAATTGCAAAATGAATATTGAGGCTGACTCTTCGGGGTTTCATCCAACCCCCTTGCTTGTACATGTTTGGCCAAACAGCCTGCTAGTTAATATTGATATATATATTTTTTAATATTAGTGTACATCATCATTATTATCATTACGGTTATAATAAAGCAGCTGCAGTCATCAATTCACTGACTTAAATGAGCAAATCAAATACTATTTGTGAGTTGACTGAAAGTTCAGAACACTTCACAAGTGAATTATACGTCAAAACGTTCACATCCAATCCTCTTATAATATCCGTGAACTTTAGAGACTTTTAGAAACTTCTACAAAGAAACGTTGTTCACTTATTACTGAATTACCGCCGTGAATGATTGATTTTGCCTTTGGCACTGCGTAAACTATATATTCCATTTATATTCCCAAATAATTACAGACTCGCAAGTCTGAATTACTAATATACAGAATGAGTTGATCACACTAGATACAATTTTCCGGATATTTGTATCAAATCGTTCTTGAACTAACCGATCGACAAATCAACAGTATCTTTAACTCCTATATATTAGCAATACAGAGTTCTGATAAAATTTTTCAAAACAACACCCATATTGAAAATACCCGTTCCTTAATTTATAGAAGCAGTAATTATGACCTCCCTTCGGCGCATCCACTTATCAAACGCTCTCAGCAACGTCAAACTCATATTCTGGTCGTTAATGGTGAAATAAACCAGCATTAATTGTCATTAGGGGCAATAATTGTGTTTATATTGGAAGTTCAGCAAAGCACTCGCATTGACTTCCTCGTTTCGCCTAATTGCCGATAGTTTGTGGCACACAGCTAAGCTATAATGAAGGTACTTGAAATATCAAGCTGATAAGCACTTAAAGGTAACATCGAGTCCTACTGAACATTACAACTTGTGTGATCATTTTTCGTGATAACTATACTCATTATAAGCTTTTTCAATATTGTTTAATCACGTCATAGAAAATTTGTTTTGACTTGCAACGAGATATATAATTACCAACCATACGAGAAACGCTTGTAGCTGTTTTGAAATTGAACAAAAGTAAAGTAAGGACTTTTTATCAGGAAGAAAATTAAAGATAGACTGAACGGAAAGTAGTGCAATTTTCCAGTTCTCCGAAGAAGATTATATCACACTCCTTCCCTCCCATTCTCCCACCCTTACTATTACTTACCGTTTTCTTACAAAATACATGTTACAACAACTATAAACTATTTTTCCTTCACGCTACTAAATTACCTACCTCCAAACTAGCCACACCATCCGCGTTTCCGACTACTTTTTTTCAGTTATCGCAGCCGCAATAGAAACGAGAGCTCATAAGATCAAGAACACGAATTATTGACTTTTCTGTTATGTGTGACATTTTAAACGTGATGCGGTGAACGACCACAGAAGGCAACCAAATATATAAGAGAATTTCAGCTTAATTTCTTTGAAATAACTACTCAAATACTAGTGCGATGTAGTCAACTACCCATAATACAAGTCTGTTTCCGGGTGTTTTTGTGGTGAAGGAAAATCAAATATCGAGGGAAGGTAAAGTTTTTGCCTAATTCTTCTTAGATTTTTTATTAGAATTTTACATTCGGGCCTTTTTTGTAATTATTTAGGTTTGGGAGAATACCGTTGAGAAACAAGAAACTTAGCTTGCAATCGATAACACGCAATATGGTTGGTGATAGTCAGTCTTTTTACATTATCTCGAAATTTCGCTTTTCTGATTTGTTTGGATATAATTGCTTAGCTTTTAAATTGACATTCTTTATTGTTGTTTGAATTCGAGATTAAATGTCGGAAATCCTAGAAATTGCAAAGGGTTTCAATTGAAGGCGAATTTCTAGAAAAACTAGGTTTTCTATGTCAGCTAGCTAAAGCCAAGTGTAGATCATCTAAAAGTTTATTTGAGTGTGTTTCGCTGTGAGGATGAACATGCTACCCTTCGTCAGAAAAAGAGCAGGAACGATTAGGGCGAGCGCTCGAAATATCACCTGAAACTCTTCACCTGCACTATGAAACACACGACGGATTATCTTTAAGTAATTGATATATTCTATCAGATTTTCATGACTGATTGACGCTCCCGCTGGGAATTTGTCGTTCGCCCGCAATGTTTCAGCCGCTGTTGAAATAGTGTCAAATTACCCGGAAAGTGGTAAGGTGCGCTGATATTGGATTCTAATTCAAATTGAGTACGATTGCATATAGAAAATAACTGACTCGTACTTATTCTTGAAATAGGCAGTTATTACTTGGCTTGATGACAATATTTATCTAGTACGACATGCAGAGCGAATGTCAAAGCATGTGGCATAGGAGTTGTGAATACAATTGAGGTGCAGTTAAAGGAGTCAATCTTATTTCTGAAAATAATAGATTACGGCACTAAAAATTTCTTTTTGATAACATTTAGACTCGTTTGTTCAAACAAACTCCTTGTGACACTTTTTTCTTACCAAAATAACTATTCCAATAATAATAATAATAATAATAATAATAATAATAATAATGATCTTACGATGTGATTTGGATCTGAGAATATGATATATCAAATATACCAGTATATAGCAACTTCATGTCAGTTAATAATGAGATGTGTTCAACTAAAAAAGGCGATAAATCGGCAACTGTGATTCTGACTGGCCCACATGCCCAAGTATTTATATATAGTTCACTGTTGTGAGTGTTTGTTTTGCCTGTGCAGGTAGAATTATTTCTTTTTCGGTGGAGACGAACTCGCTCAGAACGAGAACGTATACTAGGAGGCATGTTTAGTTTGGTCTCCCAGTTTATTTAAATTACATCCAGTATCATACATAGAATTAAGAGGGTTCCGACTTAACTGAGCTCCTTGAAAAATTGATCTCGACATCTACATCTTGTTTCTGTATCTACGTTAGCCTAAGTGTTGACGGACTTGACAATAATACGTCATGGAATTCGGGACCACGTTTCACCGGCCAGCGCAGTTTGTAAAATTGAACATAATCTGTGTGAATTGATGTCATCCGCATTGTGTATACGAACAAATAAAATAGAGTTGTTGATGAATTATTATTTGTAGTTCGATGTTATTTTGTGTGATGTAAATAGTTTTGGGCACTGCATTGAATATGCAATCATTCAATGACATGCGTTCTTTTTAAGGAACTGTTTTTCATGATTTATTATGTCGTGTGGGTGTCCCGGATGTTTGGTATTTTGAGGCTTACTAGCAGTAAAATACTATACTTATAGTGTCATAGAACTCTTTCCTATTCCCGAAGACAAGAGCAAAGAGGAAAACAACTCCGATGTCGAACGGTTTGAGTTTCAAATCAGATATGATGAATCGAATTACAGTGAGATTCTTATATTCGGGCAAAATTTATTAAACAACGAAGCTGGGGCGTACACACAATCTACGCGGACTTTTATTAAGGGCAAGATTGTTTTAAGCAGGGGTCGCAGGATACAAAGACACAATTATGTGGCTATTTATGGTTTAATGGATTTGGGATCAATGAAAACACCGAGACAAACAAGTTTACCTGCCTTAGATGTTTCTTCAATTCTAATATTTCTTCAAAGTTAAAGAAAGCTATTTTTATATTCGAAACTAGTTACAACAAAAAAAGAAAAAGGATTTGAGATCAACAGAGAAAGTTGTGTTGCTGGCGAGCAGCTAGCCATTTCCTTCAGTAGCTTATGGGTAATGAAGAAACATGCCGCTAAAAATATTACTAATGTTTTTCAGATTTTTTGCATTTATTTTTAATGAAATAACAAACAGGTGATTCTTCATGCCACTTTTTGTACGAACAAGTGAAAATATATATTGTATGTGGTGTTTTGTTTTGAGGCCTACTTATGTCCGGCTTTTTTTGTCTCTGTTGCGGTCATCTTTAACTGGTTGTGACAGTCGCTGTCATTCTGCAAACACTCGAGTTATTAAATGTTTACCGATCGTGCATTTCTACTGTAAGCTATGAAGAAACATAAAACGGCATCACTCGATATATTACCCAAGTTTATCTACGAAAGAACCTACTTTTACGAATCGATCAGGGAAAATCACAAAAGTTGTTGTCGGTTGAAAAATGAGTATTTTAATTTATATTGAATTCTGGTGTTTGCCATATTAGTATTCATTGGTGAATTTATTATTTAATTCACAGGAGATCCGCTTGCACGAGTTATTGACCTGCCACTGGCACAATATTAATTATTACTCCACGTGCACAGCTAAACATCAGGCTTTTAAATTCGCGGCTGCCTTCCCGAGCGGTCACTTGGAATATCCTTTGGACTGGAGTGTCCTTGACATTAAGAATTATCATAAGAGAGAGGGAACTCCACAGCTTTATTTGGACAAGGGCTTGAAAACATGATAAATTCTTCAAATATATCGCTGTTAAATGGAAATGCTTCGGAAGGCACTCTGGTGTGCGATAGTGATTTGAACAGCGAGGGAGCTAGGATAAGCCATATTGTGCTGTATTGCTTGATACTGGTGACTTCGCTTTGCGGTAATGGCATGGTATCAACTATCGTTTATAGGAGTCCCCGCATGAGAACTACAACTAACTACTTCATCGCAAACATGGCGATAAGTGATTTATTGCTTCCCTTATTTGTGTTGCCGAACAAAATCACTGAAATATCGACTGGACGCAGGAATTTATGGCTTATACAGGGCGACTTCGGCAACGCGCTCTGCAAACTAATTTTCTTCCTCCACGATGTCTCTTTTGCTGTTTCAATTCAAAGTCTCGTCTTTATTGCCGTGGATCGCTTCTACGCTGTCGTCTTCCCTCTGCGAGGGCCAATCTTTTCCAAGAAAAGGTGTCCCCTTGTAATAGCGATCACTTGGATAGTAGCAGTACTTGTTCATTCGCCGCATTTTTACACGTTGAAGCTGATCATGATAGAGGGCGAGGCATACTGCATGGTAAACTGGGAACCTGCGTTTAACAACAACCGCGAAGTCAACAAACAGTACTTTACCGTGTCATTCACTGGCCTGTTTCTGATTCCACTGGTCATTATCACTGGCTTGTATTCAGTCATTGCGTACGATCTAAGCAAAAGATCCGTCTGCGAAGTTAATCATAGCAACAAAAACCGCCAACGAAGGGATAAGGAAAACCGAAATGTTGTAAAAATGCTCGCAACGGTCGTGATCGTGTTCACTGTTAGCTTCTCTCCACAATTTGTGCTTGTGTTCCTGTGGTTTTACGCTCCGCAGGGAATTATCTCGCAATGTGGCGTCGAGCTATTCCGCGCTATAAGTTCATTGTGTGCATATTTCAACGGGGCTGTTAACCCCATAATATATTTTATTTTCAGTGAGAACTACAGACACGGCTTTAACAACGCTGTTGAATGTGTGTTTTCATCGTGTCCATCGATAAACTTACGAAATCGACGAGATGTTACCTTTGTCGACGAAATTTCAACGACAAGGACGAATGCTTCCCTTGAAATGACGAGACTGTCTCTCGACGTGAACGCTTTGGGTATTAATTTGCTTAAAGCGTCAAGTGGGTTGGAGTGTAGGGCATTAATGGTGAGTGGACATTACAGAGGAGTTCGTTCATCAGTGTCAGGAATAATCACTCGAGATGAAGGAAGAGAAAAAATTTCTAGAGACCATAGTGGCGAAATGACTGATCTTGATAAAGTTTAACAAACTGTGTCAGCTACAAAGATTTCTGTCGAGCTTTGAGGGAAGTATTTTTGTGTTTCAAGTATATGTATACTGTCATAAATTAGAAATGAAAGTTGGCGATTCTAGGCTTACAGTACTTACAGTAAATAGCCCCCGGAAAGTTTGTTAACAAATCTTTAAATACCTCTTTTTCTGAAAATTTTGACGCAAGTTTTGATTATGTGAAAATATATAAAGCAGGGCAAAACTACGAATAATATTACAACTAAACTAAGTTCTAGTGAACTTAATTTCTAAAACACGAAGCTTCAAACTGATGTTGTTGTAAGATTGATTAATGGTTTGTTGTCAAATTCAAATCGTTAATTGATCATAAAAATTCATAAAAAATATGACCTATAAAATTGGGAAATCAAAGTCGGCAGAGAAGGCGTTCGTTTAAAGATTTTATCTGCGCATGGACACATTAGAATACTGACATCATTCAATTTGTCGCTCTAATTATAAACTGCACTTTGTAGTATGTAGCTGGACAAAAGGCAACCAAATGCAAAGACATGAATCGGATTAAAGTGCATTTTAGAAGCAATTTCAGAAATTTTTAAATGTATAACAGCGTTATAGCACATCAAAACGGATTTCTTTAACAACATTCATCAAATGACCTGACCAGGCGATGTATAGGATAATTATATTCGTTCAAATTGACCTCTTCAGCTATAGCATAGGGATACCATTAGATTATATCTTCAGCTGTTAAAGGTTATAAACTGCATATAATGTAAACCTTGTTAATCTAGTTACTCACACGAAAAAATATTATAAAAATTTTCAGCATCGAAAGTGAGAAAAATTAATATATTTCTTCATGTTATGATTATTATAACCTGCCTCGGTTCAAATTGTGTTTAAAGAAGCATATTCTAAATTCCAACTCAATGTATGCTTCATAATATTGAACGTGGAAGCATTTTGCCACTACGAAATATTTTAATATCATAATTCCACAATATTTGGTTTGGAAACTGAATGCAGGCAAAGATTGAACACAGACTCGTGATCAATTGATCTCAACCATGACAAACACAGCTGTAGTCAGTTCAAAAAGCAGAAAACTAATTTAAGGTATCACGCTGTTTTTGCGATCAACTTGCATTTTACGATTGACAAGTTTGATCGAGCTCTTCAATTCACAGAAATTTTTTCCTCCGCTCTTTTCATTCGGAAAATTGATAAGCGTTTGACAATTTTCGACTATTGTTGTGCGCTCGATAGCTAAGAGGTTCCAACAATTAGAGATAACGCTGCCATTCATATTATCGAAGCACTGATAACCTATTCAAATAGGGAACTTCTTTAAAATGTTTTCAAATTTCACGAACTAAACACGATAAAATAGTATATATTAAACTTGTTCTTGGCAAATATGTCACTCACATAGCCTATGCTGGTCTCTTTAAATAAGAACACGTTGAGTCACTCGTGAATTTATTGCTAAAGTTTGGGCAAACTTTTGTAGCTTATGAAAAAACTGCGAATTTTCAAATCGAAGGTGGTAGGAGGTGGTATATTGAATAAAACTTAATTTAACCCATAATTTCAATGCTTATCCGATCACACAAAAGCGGAGTGACATGCATCAAGAAGGTGCAAGATTGTTCGGTTACAATTTTTGAGTATTCAGTATTCAGTGGAAATTCAATACGATACTCTGAGTGCCACAGTAAAGAGCTTTCAACTATAAGAGTCTCGCCATTTAGAAGGCCATCTATCTGCTATCCAAAATAGTATCCCGGATGTAATCCGGCATGTATTGAACAGGCGTGTCAATTGCTTCTTTATGAACAGTAGAATATAATGGCATGTTGGCTTTAATTCATTTCTCCTTTTAAAACGTTTTTCTATTCCACCCAAAAGATTCATTCCCCACCTTGACCGCCCCCATCCTTTAAAAGCACATCCAAAACCTCTTACGAACACGTTAAGTCCCGGTAGGACGTAAATGTGAGATTTAACAGTATTGTATAGCAGGTTGTTTAGTGGAATCAATACTAGCACGACAGTTTGTTCTAAATTTTGTCTGGACGTATAGTTCCACTTCATTATATTTTACAAACAGCCGGCTCAGGGTAACTACCAAGAAGGATTACAAAATACACTTCTTTTTTATAAGAACCCCTTGTTTTTGAGCCGAGACTGAATATTCTTCACCCTTTGCATACTAAACGACGATTTCAAATAAACAAAGAATGGCCTAACTTTTGAACTAGTTGACAAAACTTTATAAAGTGACCATTCATTTTGTTTGTCTCGAAGAGTAGATTCTCAAAATGTTCGTTGTTTCAAAAAATTCAGAAGTTGACAATTTTTATAAGTTCGATAAATTTTACTAAATTGAAAAGTCATGAGAGATAGGGGTA
>JANSTR010155340.1:0-10487 GCA_025434805.1 Antipathozoanthus remengesaui
CTCAAATGACTGGTGCGTAAGAGCTAAATGTTAGAACACTGTTTCCAGCTGATCTGGCTCCATTACGTCACGGGGAAACCTGTTATCAGTATTATGGACTCTCGCTGAAATTTAATGATCTTTTGAATGCGAGATTGAGCCGAATCAACTGTAAATAAACCGAAATAAACAACAGCCGACATGGCAGACATATTTGTTCGTTCTTGTGAACTTTGATCGCGCACAGAAAAGCATTCTTTGGGGACTGGGAATGACAGCAATTTTTTCCCGCGTTCTCGCAACCTGATTGGCTAATTTCATAGTCTCAGATCAGCTGGTTATACAGTGTTCTCTATTACTGCTCTCAGCTATCACCGAGTACTCAATACCTTTTAAATTCTGATATTGTTAACATATCTAAATGGCACACAGAAAATAAGCAAATACTCAGACTGAACACTTTCATTCTTTTATTAGTTAATACGATATTGTGTGCACAACGACTGTCACTGCCGTTTATTAGGTGTAAATACTATTGCTAAAGAAGTTAATTAATTGCTAAAAGGGCGCTCATTGTTATTTGCAAACATGTGTGCAGTGTCCTGAAAAAGGAAAGCGAGAATGCAGAATGACCACGAGCTCTGGCCGTGCGGCTCGATGTAAGTCAGTGTATAAAATTGCAGCCGTGAAATACTTGTATTGGAAACCAAGAAACGGGATGTTTATCACGTGTTAGGAGTTGGCATGGTTAGCCAATCAGGATGCACTGTTTCACATTTTCTAGAGGCACCATCCCACAAAGCGTCACGAGATATTTAAAAATACGATTGTTGACTAAATAATATCAGCAAATAAAATGTAAAGCAAATGAATTCAGGTTTTCTTAAAATTTTTGTACGCGTTGCTTGCAAGCTATTTCAAAGATGATGAATGTTCAATGTAATAAGACCTCTTTTACGCGTGAGCAGAACAACGAATATAATTCCGAAATGGCGGACATTTTGCATGAATTTCGGGCGCGAAGTCATCTGGGATCGTGACATTTTGTCAAGCGTAGCGCCTGACAGCCGATTGCCTGGAGTAAAACGGTAAATAAAAAAGATGATAGACGAACGCTAATGGGTGTAGCCCAAAGAAATTCAAAGTATAGCGTTTCAATTGAGGACTCGACACTAAATTACATCGACTCTTGGCTAGGTCTTTTCTCGAGTTACCATGCAGATGTTACGGGGATGATGCAGCGGTATTTTGAAATGTCTCAGTTTGTGCACATGTGTGTGTGAACGGGGGGTACATGTATCTTTGTGTTATGGGAAGGGAGGGAAGGGGTGGAGAGGAGGTTGCTGAGTACAGTTTAGAAGGTACATCTAAATTCAGTGAAGTTATTAAGCTGAGAACAGAATGTTAAGTGGCACAATAACCAAATGAACAGTTAAAATCACACTTTGTATTTGCTCAAAAGTGCTTGGTGGCGCAGTACAGGAAGAGACTGCCATCGTAAAGTGCCGGACGCCTATAGTAATACAGCAGACGCTTCTTCCAAATCTTCCAGGACTTGGCGTTCTTGAGTTTTGGAATAGGTCGGTTAAGGAGGGTGATGGGGGTGCCTGATTTATAATGCTCGGCCACCCAGTGAACTGCCTGGTAGATCCCATTGGAAGTTGTGTCCATAAGACAGTCACACAGTTCCGCCTATAAAATAAACAAAGACCTTTCTGCATTCAATAGATTAACAATGGGTTTTTAGAAACACAACAAAGATTATCCTTATAAAACTTTACTTGTCGACATACAAAACTATTTATTTCCTTGTCTGTTGTGTTTGAGAGGTTGGTGGTGACTAAGGTGATTATCATCAACTGGCTTGTGAGGTGTCAGTAGTGTCCAAAATACAGGTTTCTCAAAGAGCGTATTCTAGCGTAATGCTCCAATCCAGGACATTTAGGTTATAATATTTGCTTGTACAATACCCTTAGAAAAAGCAAAATAAAAACTACAAACGGCCTCACTATAAAGCAGATGTTTCTAAACATAGAAGCGTTGCCAGTTATCCAATCCAGCTTATAAATATGTTCTTGCTTTTGAACAGTAGCCATTTCAGTGACTGACGTTGAGTGATGTATGCAAAGTATGACCGCAAGTGCTGCGCTAAAAGATGCTTGAGAAGGTAGAAAAAAATGAAGCTTCTTTTTCGTTTCTTCATCCTCAGCCTTTCTAAGCACCTCTGCACGCATTCTGAATGCGCCTGGGTATGATGAGGAGAGTGTCCCGCATGGGACCTCATGTCCAGTTTCCAACTCACCCCTTTTGGGTCTCTGCACTACGTTTTCTGCAAGTCAGACCCTATAAGGCAGGCTACAAGGCATATTGAGTTCAGCTTACGTTTTAAGGTTGTCGATCAAGGTAACTTTAATACTCGTGAAAACTAAAAAAAGATGCACAACTTGATAATTATCTTACCTGAGGTGGACGTTTGGCAACAGTGTCCATATACACGCTCCTAACGCGGTGCCACACGTCAATCATGTGAAATTTGTGCACAATGCGCTCAGTAGGTGACCAGTTAGGACCCAGTCCGTCATCGTCCTTTCCAATTCGACTGAGAATGGTGTCAATGATGTTCATGGTCTCGGTTGTAAAGTCCTCCCCAGTTTCATCCTCGGGCGCATACGGCAGAACCAGGTGTTCCTGGGGTGAGAACAAATGAACATTTAATAATGTTACTTGTAATAAAGGCCAAGATTTAGGTTCTTGTTTTACCATCTAGTGCTTCATTCTGAACGCGCCACTAAACTTACGCGGGCTACAATTAACCGCCGAGAAGGGAAGTCAGAAAATGAGAATAAACAAATTGTCTTAACATCCAGCAAAGCATTTTTCAATTCGGGTATCTTAACTTCATCAGCGGAAAGGAAATTACTTGATTATTCTCTGGCGATAACGTCCTCTTAGAACTCCTGATAGTGTGATACTGTCCCCCAACTTGACAGGCAATTTCCCTATTTACATTCGCGTGGGAGAATGGCCCTAGCAGAAATTGTAGACAGTACTAGTCTCCAGCTGCGGATGAAATCAGGCAGCAGAGGGGCAAGTTTTAGTAAGTGACTGAAAAATATTTCAGGACTTTTGAGAAGTGGCCGTTATATGGAAAGTGATCACTGAACAGAGGGCGCTGTAAGCTCCTTGAAGGCACACTGAAACAAAGCCTCACCAACCTCTGACAAGACAAGACAAGCAAACTGAATTGCCACTTCATTATATCTTAAATTTCAATAAACAAATGCTTCAAAAGTTGAAATATTCTTGGTTTCTGTTAAATCGGAGGGTTAAAGCAAAGTTCAAAGTGGCCTTGCAGTTCTTCAATGCTCACATTATTGCTCAAAACTTATCTTTAAATACAATCGTCATTTTACGGTATTGTTAAACCGAGACCGAGAGGTCAGATTTTTGTCACAAATTTACAAATTATTACAATGTTAGTTGTATTACAATGTTAGTTATTTCTGATATGCTGATGAAAGGAAGGTCCACTTGAGCGACGACCAAGGACACCAAGCAAACATAAGAGGATTCCGTATCCACAAAAAATGCAGCGTCATTTTGAGTTCATCACGTGCACAAAGTGCTATCATATTTTATGGCGCACTTTGGCTTTGCATTAATGTTCATACTTCTAAGTAATATGTACACAAAACAAAGGCATATATCTTCGTTATAGTCCAATTTTATACACTTAGAATAAATTAAAAAACGGTTGATTATCTTAACTCGTAAAGGCGAATAGACTGGTAGTGGCAGTCATCCGCATCCGCTTAATCAGTTAATGCGTATTGGTCGCCGGGATTGGTCGAGTTTATCGATTTAATTAGGCTAAATGTTAACTAGACTAGACTACAGTATCTTTTGAAAACGCGAAGGGTTCCGTTTTCTAACACGAAACATGCATTCAACAAACACGCATAACATACTAAGGGCCACACATATGCATATACACTCACTGACATGCATACAAACTAACAAAACTGCATGCACATACACATACATGCATACATACATATGTCAGGATATATGTGGTTTTGCCAGTGTGGGACAGCCATGCATAGCACATATATATACAACATCAAAATAAACACAGACATAGACACATTCCCCTTCGTGCCTTTTTAATCAGTCCATATGCATTGCCAGTTTTAAATACCTCATCTTGTATGTTGTGGTTCACTGTCGGGACTTTGTTGCTGATAGTGGCCCTGGGGTTGAACAATCTTAGCCCCTTCACGGTCATGGAGTGGATGGTGTGTGCCACTGTCTCGTTAAAGTTGCTGGACATATCATATGAAGCGTAAAGCTCTCTGCAGCTCACTACTTTCTCAGGATCAGTGTTTGGTTTCACTGCTCCAACAGCCAGAAGAAGAACGGCGCTTGGGAATAACGAAAGCATCTCGGCCGGGGTCACTCGAGAGCACTGCAAGTACCTTTTAAAATAATAATAGGCTCATTGGCGTTCTAGTCTTCTTAGTTTAATGTCATGCAAGCGTATGCTTTGATTGACTGATAATGCGGCCCTCGTATACTCGGTTAAGAATGTTCATTGAATACCTAATGAACAATAAGCTATGAATACTCCGTTGCCTTTTAATTTTTTAGCTGGGATATTGTTTACTGAGAATAGAAGAAAGAAACCCCAGGAACACAAGCCTAAACTATGTAACTGACAGTGTAACAAAGCATTAATGGCGAGTGGAAAGCGCAGTAAACTAATGGACAGGAAACAAAAACGTTGAGACAAGATATTGTTATTGTGGTTCATGCAAGGAGCGTTGCTTTTATAATACTTACTTTTGTGCGTTGAGCGAGGTCGAAGCTGTGCCAGGCTCCGGATCAAGCTCTGGGTCAAACCACGACAGCACATGTCATATCATGTGATTGTCGATAAATACCAAATTGCAAGACAAGCAGCTGGCATGCAGCACTTGTAGAGCGTTTTGAAACCTTTGGTAACACATGTGCAAGTTGCAGGTACCGCGCAGCTACAAAATGGAAGGGTGCTGACACTATAGCTTTTGCAATTTTAAAAAAAGAGGGGGTGGGGGGTGGGGACTTTCCCTCCTCTTCCCGTGCACCGCTTCCCATGGGCTGTATATAAAGAGGAGCTAGGAGAAGGCCAATCATGTTCACATGCTTGCAAAAAACAAGAATACTTTGCGGAAGGCAGGGACTTTGAAACTTCTGTGTTTACTAAGCAGGTTAGCACTGATGTGCGAGTCAACATCCCCCGGCGGGCAAACCCCGGGCATTTGATATCGTATAGGGCCGGGCATATGACAGTTAATAGTGTCTCAGCATCCGCTCCGGGCATTTGCAAACAATCACTGGTTGAAAAAAAACTTGTCTCGCAATATCTTGTCGTCATTTCCAACGGCGCTCAGAAGACAGAAGTCAATAGTTTTAAATATACATAATTAATAAGAATAGCATTTATTGATCATAAAAGACCTAACAATAAAAATCATTTGCTTGTCTTTACCCGTTCTATTGACTAATTGAGTTGAAACAGTTATGTTTAGCGCAAAATGGCAACTAATATTTTGGTATCAGTTTTGTCTGATGAACTTTTGGGCAGGGCATTTCACCATCATAATACAAAAGGGAGGCGGGTAATTTGCCAATAAAAAAGTGCCTGCCGAACACAGCATTTGACCGATTTCAGTTTTCTAGTGACTCAGGGCCAGGGCTTGCCGGGGGTTAGATGATCGTGGCTGGAATTGACTCGCACTTAAAACAAAACTGAGTGTTAAATAAATAAATAAGATAAATAAATAAATTTCAGTCTTTTAAACAGTCGTGTTCATTCAGCTGTGGCTGGTTTAAATTGAGGCCTGTAACTGTATAAACATTAAACTGCTCAGATATTGGTATAATTATTGATTTAGCTGAGAGAGGAAACCGCGGAGTACCCGGAGAAAACCCCCGCCACCGATTGGTGAGAGACAAGTGTTATTGCCACTGCGTAACGTTTGTCTGTAATGTTATAGTGCTGCCTTACTGTAATGGTACATTTAAGAGAAAGTTTGGGCAACATCATGAAATGAAGCAGGGATTTTGTTTTTTCCATGTATTATTCTGTAAACCAGGCAAGATATTTTATTTTTGTTATAGAACATTGAACATCTCCAAAGTCTGCATGGTAAAGTTTGACTCAATCAAATAGAATAAACAGGCACTGATCTAAACCTACTTGGGAATATATTGACGACAATTAAAAATTTGTTAATACATCAATAAAACGTACATTAAAACAAGTAGGCAGGTGGGAGTACTATTGCGACTGACGAATATCACCCCCGTGGGGATGTGCCGCTGGGCCCTGGAAGCCTTACCCGGCTATACTAGACTAAATTTTGCAAATTTTGCGACCTTATATCAGAATGCATATTGAGCCTCAACCTTTTTCCAGACCATCTCACATTACACAAAATATGCAACAATTATTCTTTCCATGGCTCGTGTAGTAAGTATGCTAAGTTGTTTTACTTATGTTTCAGCTGCAAAATACGTACTGTATTCAATGTTTTAAATAAATTTATATGATTACAAAATATAAAGATTTTTTTCAAACAATCTCGCGAATCTAACATAATTATTCTAAGTTTAATGTTAGCATGAGCATCGAACCAACGCAAGTTAGAACATTGACGAATGTGTACCTGTCCTTTGGCTTAGCAAAACTTGGTGTTACAGATTGCTTAAGAAAAAAAACATTATCGAGATCAACAATGCTGTTTGTGTAAATGTACGCGCTTAAACATTTGCAAACTAAACAAAACATTCAACGGACCACGAAAGCGCATGCTTAATAACTAATTAGAAAAAAAAGGTTATTTCAGTATATAGAAATTAACCTTCAACCTGTAGGTAACACGAAATCAGTTCTTGTTTCAGTTTTTCATAAGCTGATAAGTATTTTAATCAATGTTCACTTCTTCAAACAAATATTTGCAATTTAATTTGTCACCTCGGTATACACATTTATTAACTTTTATATAACTGCTTCTGTCCTTAAATATAGTAAACTAGCTTATAACTTCTAAACACTAAATTGTCACTTTGCTCTAATGGTCAAGCTGTGGTTGCCATGACTGCAAGAGCCGTCACTGCGGTATCGTCCGCCTCTGCAACGTGAATGACTCTCACTGGGTTCGGTGGCGAGGAAGCAGAGCTGCAGCTTGTGCCCAAGCTAATGGTATCGCTCTCGTGATCTTCGCTGACGTCTACCTTCTCTTCCTTCTGCCTTTTCGTCTTCTTCCTCAGTTTTATCTTCAGCCTTGATTTGCGGATTCTTTTTACCGCACCAATTTTCTTGGTCTTGCTTGAGCTCAAGCCCTCAATACCGTCCTCGTCAGTCTGGGACACCTTCGTCTTCTTTTCTTTTTGCTTTCTTTTCTTGCGCAGCTTTAGTTTGAGCCTCGACTTGCGAATCCTTTTCGCCAACTCAGATGCATTAGCCTGTTGAATATGCGGCTCATTTGTGCTCGAGCTGTCGTTATCACCAATCGTGACAACACCCGACTTCTCTTCTTTCTGTGTCTTTTTACTTCTCCGCTTTATTTTCATCCTCGATTTACGGTCGCATTTCTTCTTGCTTTTTGAGTTCTGTTCTAGTGTCGACCGTTCACTGAGGCGGGCAAACCTTTGGCGAAATTCTTTCCAAGGAGTAAGACGAGGAAGAGGAAGTAATGTTGATATCTCGTTGTTTAGTTCATGTGTTTCCCCACTGTCCGTTACCTCTTCCTTTACCGGTATCTTGTCTGGGGCGGCCGCCACTGACGTCGTACTGGAAGAGGCTAATGGCTGCACACAGATTACTTTCACATTACAGCCTTCGGCTGTGCAGTAGTCACTGGTTCCTACTGCTTTCTCGTTGTTTGGCGATAAACCGGTTTCACCTTGGTATTTCTCATCTGTTGTCGCATTTGCACCTATGCCGTGTTTTCTTTCGTCGCCAGGTTTGCTTTCATTTCCACGCCTTTTGCCTCTACCAGAAAACACAGGCCAAGTAGAAACTCGAAATTTAATGGACCATCTTTTGTCCTTCTTTGATGCAGCCGCTTGTCTTGGGTTCTCACCTTTCTCGACTGTGTTAGGAGCGTTAGAATTATAGGCTTTTTGGTAAATTTTTCTTGGCTGAGGATGTGCGACCAGGTTACCTGGCTTGAGTGCCGCCTCTCCACTTTCAGCGTTTCGTTCCATATGCGGTGGTCCTGAATTTTCATCAACGTCACAATTAGCACTGATTGCTAGCGTGTCTACATCCTCGTTTCGCATTTCACTTTCATCCTTATTAGATTTCCATAACAAGCTGAGGAGACTGGGAAGCTGCATTCTACCACTCCAACCAGACTTTTTCTTGTTAGTCTTTACCGCATCTGGCCCCGAATGAATTGTGTTCTCTTTAGCTCCAAATGTCGTCGTGTAGAAATCTTGGGGTCTCGGTCGAGGGAGCAGGTTTCCAGGCTGGTCGCCCCAAGCTTCTTGGACCACACTTCGATCCATGGGAGGGTTCGGAAAGTTTGCGACGCGACCCCGTTTCCTTCTCACCCTGATCTTTCCATGTTTCTTCCCACCGAAACGCCGTTTTCCGATATGTCGACATTCCTGATTTGGTTTCACAATTTTTAATTCCGCGACCTTCGCCTTTACTTTCTCCGACAACTTTAAAACGCTGTCTTCCAGAGGATCGGGCTCAATTTTATCCGGTGCGGTCATTGTTCCCGGAAGTGAGCTTCTGGCTTTGTACCACGCCTCTCGCGGCTCATCGTTTCGATTCATATGCGGTGGTCCTGAATTTTTATCAACGTCATAATTAGCACCGATTACTACCGTGTCTACATCCTCGTTTCGTATTTCACTTTCATTCTTATTAGATTTCCATAAGAAGCTGAGGATACTGGGAAATTGTAATCTACCACTCCAGCCAGATTTTTCCTTGTTAGGCTTTGCTGCGGCTCGCGCCGACTGCCCGACTGTGTTCTCTTTAGCTCCAAATGTCGTCGTGTAGAAATCTTGGGGTCTCGGTTGAGGCAGTAGGTTTCCAGGCTGGTCGCCCCAAGTTTCTTGGGCCACACTTCAATCATTGGGAGGGTTCGCAAAGTTTGCGACTCGACTTCGTTTTCTTTTCATCCTCTTCCCACGCTTCCCACCAAAACGGTGTTTTCCGATATACCGACAGTCCTGATTTGGTTTCACGATTTTTAATTCGGCGACTTTCGATTTAACTTTTTCCGACAACTTTATAACGCTGTCTTCCAGAGGATCGGGTTCAATTTCATCCGGTGCAGTCACTGTTCCCGGAAGTGAGATTCTGGCTTTGTACATGGCATCTTTCCGGCTGGTTTTTCTCTTAATCATAGGAACTGGCTTTGAGGGGTATTCTTCGCAAATATTACTAAACTCCTTCACTCTTGTTCGGAACAAACAAGGTAACATACTTGCAAAGATTTGTCCCATCTTACTGATTTCACTTGAAAACACTTACAAGTCAACAAACTGAGCGCAAAAGTTGCTTGTGAAAACTAGTTCGCTTTCGAAGTTACAACGAAACTGCTGATTGTGACGTTATCACCAGACGCGCGCGCCATTTAAGCCAAATATATATAACTCAATGTTCGGAATAAATTTCTGTATCAGCTCGTTCGCCAGTTTTCATTCAATTGTCCGGATGATTCGCCCCCACCCAATCTGAATCCTATGTTTGTCATCATCAGCAAACCGGCGAAACCATACCAAATACACTTTATCAAGCGGGAATATTTCACATAAGGATATTTCAAACTTTGAAACAGTTGTGTAAATCCTATAAAGTGTCCCCCAGGTGGTACTCCCAAAAGTGGCTATATTGGTATGTGTGGCCCTTAAGGGTATGGTTTTCGGGCCGATTTGGTTTTGAATAGGGTTTAGAAGGGTATTGTTTTGAGGAGAATTTTGCTAAAATAAAAAGGGTACCGATTTTGCTATTTTGCCTGAAATGGGTTATACAATACAAAATTACCGTTTTTGGCCTGAAATAGGGTCGGGGTTTGAGAGATTGGGCACTGCACCCCTACCCAGACTTTGGGTGAGTATCCCCCCCCACGGGAAGTGACCATTCTCTTTACTGAACAGGGCCGTAGTAAGGGAAGGGGCCGGGGGCCCCGTGCCCCCTAGTTTTTTTGCCCAGTTTACTACTTTTTTTTATAGAAACAATATATTTGATGTGATAAAATGTGTTAAGTTCAGTAAATTGAACTGAGAATAACGGAAAATATTTTGCTAGTTTTACACATTCTGATTTGTTTCCAATTGTGTTTAAAACCCAGGAAATACTTTTTCACACAAACTAATTAAAAAATTTCTCGGGAGAACATGTCCCGGGGGGGGGGGGGGGGGGCGCGCGGGGGGGGGGGGTTTGGGGGGGGGGGGGGGGGGGGGGGGGGGGGGGGGGGGGGGGGGGGGGGGGGGGGGGGGGGGGG
>JANSTR010155351.1:0-10485 GCA_025434805.1 Antipathozoanthus remengesaui
TCAGTCAGTCAGTAAGTCAGTCGCTCAGTCAGTAACTCAGTAAGTCAGTCAGTCAGTAAGTCAGTCAGTCAGTAAGTAAGTAAGTAAGTAAGTAAGTAAGTAAGTAAGTAAGTAGGTAAGTAGGTAAGTAAGTAAAGTGGTACATTTATATAGCGCTTTTCCATATGAATGCTCAACGGTGCTTTACAATGATCAGTCATACCCGCTTTAAATCGGTCCATGTATGCTGGTACTCATTTTATACCGACCCCGGAAGAATGGAAAGCTGCATGAGTGAACTTTAGCGGGAAAGAAAGTTGCACAAAGATTCAACCCTCGACCATGCCGAGATTATAACCTGGAGCCTTTGGGTTGGGAGGCAGAGATCTTTACCACTGTGCCAACCCCTCCGCTACAACACTCACTGTTAACAATTCGCAACTCTAGCTTGGGCTACCTGTGGCAAGACTTGATAATTGGATTTCTATTTTAATGTTGTATTAGTGGAAACATGATAAAAAAGCACACCAAAGACAAAAAAACACCTTTTGAGTTTTTTGTTACCTTCTTGTTCCATTTCGTTCCTTGCAGCACGTATCTCTTGTGTCTTCTGGCCTGAATTCCTGATTGGTCAAAGTCGCTCATTCCACACCTCGGCTGGTGAACCATGTTCAGCGTTCGCCTGTCTATCAAGTCTCCCGTCTCAGGAATGCCGGCAACTCTTTGAAACAATTTCACGGCTTCTTTAAGTTGTTTATCAGTTCTTGAATCGCCCAATTTCGGATCAACAGGTGCTAGATACCCGTATTTTGTTAGGTATTCCTGTAAAAGAGCAAACGAACTACTTCTAAGTACTCTTAACAGAGTCAGAAGAAACTAAACACTGATATTTGTGCACAAGTGTCGACTATTATTGCTTATAAAAGGAATTACTAAATAGAAATGGCCTACTTAAAAGCTGTCATTTCTGTAAAACCTCATGTGAAATGTTTTGCAAGAAAATTGTTGAGAAGCGGAACAAACGAGAGAAGAAAGTTTGGATTTTTGTATCCTAACAAATGAAAACATTCTTACGCATTGTTTCATAGCTTCCAGTTTAGATAGCAACAGCACAGATATTTTGAGTAAAGTACAGATTTAAAAAAACGAATTAAGGTTTTATATCCTACCACAATTTTTGCTTGTTTATGCGAAGATGGAATTGGGCCGCCGTTTACAAAGAGGAAGATTACTGCATGAAGGAGAATTGAGAAACTGAAGTTAATGTTCATTTTAAGTTCGATGCACTTTTCTCACTGAATTGGATCTGTTATCTGTTTTGTTGCGAAGTGTTCTGAGAAACTGCAAGTTATCCTCGTATTTATAAGTCTTGTAATTATGCGAAACGTCACTCATAGTAGACCAAGGTGTAGATAAAATTGACGCACCGAGTTTGCCAATAATAGACAAGGTTGTACCTTTGAATGAAATACCTCGCGGGAGGCACAAGGTGTGGAGTACTTATATGATAAATACTGTGCTTCCGTTTGTATAAAACAAACAGCTCATTTCAATGTTTTTGTTTCTAGAAAACTCTGTATTAGTTAACATAATTCCAATAATGGTGTTGTTTTCAACTTTCGTTAAGAGAAAGGCTTGCATCATCTTCAACAACTCCTAAGTGTTTTAAAGAACTTCCCACTGCTTAATACACTTGTGGAATTATTCTTATCCATAGCAAAAACAGAAAACCGGATGTCTATTTTATTGAAAACGTTTTAATCTGACATTGATCCATTTAAGAGGGAGATGTTTTGATGGATATTGAAATGGATAACCAGTAAATTAATTGTACTGCACTTCAAACATCAAACAAATTCTAAGGAAGTAGTTGAAAAACAAAGTGCTATTATTGGACTCCGTTAAGGCGGAAGTGGAACAACTACTGGAAATCTTACCGAAAGTACAATATTGACTGTTGAAAAAGCCAAAGCTAAGCAAAAGGGATGTCACCTCGATACCGTAGTATTGCTTCTAATGTAAAATATATTTCCTTTCTTCTTAAAATGAGTCCAGTAGAAGTTATCAAAGAAGCTACGATATTTTCCCAGTGGAATATTCCAGAGGAGTCGTATTGTAAATTACAAGTTCTCAGTGCAAGACAAACATAGATATTGCCAGCTATTGAATTAATTCACAATAGATTTAATTAGTTATGTTGTTAAAATATCAGTTCAGATGTATTCCCTTGTGCTTCAGACACAAAAAGTAAACAAGCGATTTTTAAAAAACGTAAATTTGAAGTGTCGCAATTGAACTATGCATGTGGTGGTTATAGAGCTTGAGGCATGCAAACATTTGTTTACAGTCACCATTTGCCAGTCAAATCCTGAATTACCATGTAACTTTTTGGCATAAACCGAATTATTTTATTTAGTTTTTATATTTCTAACCCCGAAGGCGTACTGTTATGTTTTCTAATTTTGATAATAACCAATTATGTTCTTTAATCTTTCACACTCCCACTCAATATCGGGTAAGCGGTCAAGCTAGCCTAATCCAATACAACATCATAATCATTGATACTCATTCATTCATTCATTCATTCATTCATTCATTCATTCATCCCCTCGATCAATCACACAGGCTCTGCGTCCTTTGAGATACTAAAGTAACACTTTTTAAAAATTTGCACAGTCGTTAATAAAATGTTCGGGTTATAATTTAGAAAGTAAATACAGTATTGCGTGTGGGCTGTTGGAAATGTTGCTTCACAACCGAGATTATCTATAAGATAAGTGTGTTACAATTTTCTTCTCCAGTTCTTGAACGGCAACATTCCCGATCAAGAGGCCTCTATATAGCAAGCTATTGAACAGCCAAACCTTAAATAGTTATTTCATACATTTCTCTGAATTTCCATGGAAAAGCAGTTGGTAATGAAGAAATTAGTTCTTGCTATAGATCTGGAACATATTCACAACATCATTTTTACAATCAATATACTGTAAGTTCTTGTCATATACTTGGCATGACAGAGGTTATAAAGAAAGGAAGGAGATAACGTTTACTAAACAGGAAAGTGAAGTGCAAGATGAGCTGCCATATCAGTCATATTAATCCATATAATTATATTCTTCTATATCGTGAACATTACCTCTAGTTTTAGGATATAATGTCAACAGTGTGATTACCATCTTAGTTTCTGTTTGTGATTGCAGATTAATAATCAGTAAAGATTCTAAATCCTACAATAACAAGAGTAAAACGTTATTTTAGCGTTAAATATGTCTGTGTTTTCTGTAGTATCGACAGCTGACTTTGATTTCAGGATTGACAGGCTGTGGTTGCTTTGCCAAGTTTCAATAGCCGCCATGCGCGGCAAAAGTACTATACCACAAAGAACTATACAGCTAAAATTTCTTTTTTGTTTCGTCTGCGTTGCTCGGTTACATAATGGCACCTCAATGACTATTGTATTAATAGTCTCTCCCCTTTGGGGAAAGAAACATCTGGATTTGTTACGTTTAAAACATTGCGTCATGTAGTTATCCTAAACACTTATCCTAAAGAGCTGGAGAAACCAAAGCCTTCTACCCGGCTTCACAATATCTCATTTTATAAGCAAAGTCAGTCAAGCATTTCACGCTTTTATCATGAAACGAAGATCTATTCATGCAGCAATAAATATTTGGGAGAAAACGTAAAGATGAAAGAATATCACCCCGGAACTAGCGTAGCATCTCATAAGAAAAGCTTTGTTTTAAAAAACAATATGATGCAGTTGTAGTCGTTGTACTCATCACTTCTCACTCTAATCCTGTTGAACTATTTACTCAGAGTTAAAGCTGAACTTATGTTGATTTGCGATATTGCCCATAATATGAAATATTTCAACGCTCCATTCACCATTATAATTCAACAATAATTTTCATACTGAAAACCCGCAATACCATTGGTCAGAAACGCTCACGTGGTGCACGCTCGCAGGGCCACTATTTTTAGATACAGCAGGGCCAATATCTGTAACCGCTGACAAAAAATTAAAATTGTTTTGTTTTCGTTTCTTGTTGCAAAAAAATGATCGCAAATTCAGCTTTTAGGTTTGGAACAACAACAAGAACAAACAAGACAGAGCTGGAAAAAATTTATACCGCAAAACACAAGGAGTTCAACAAAATTCGTCTTTAAACTTCATTGCGCTTATCGCTCGCGCTTTTCCGCTCCAGTGAGAAAATTAGTATTGAATCATAAAATAAATAAACCCCCTCTACGCTTTTTGTATTGAGTTGTACAGGCCCTCGTCTTAAAAAGTGTCCTCAAAGTTTCACATTCGCTCTCGGCTCTGCCTCGCGCAAATGTTCACTTTTCGGACACTTTTTCGGCCTCGGGCCGAAATTGCTCAATACAAAAAGCGTAGAGGCAGTTTCAGATTTACTAATTACAAGCCGAGTATTTACCTTTGATGCAGCTATGGAAGATGGAATCGAATAATACCAATGCACAGCTTCGTTCACGTATACAATGTTACCAGGTCATATTGCTAGACCTAACGTTACACAACTAACTCAGTTGGAAACATTTTCTTTGAAAGTATTAATCTGGTGAAGCAAGGAACACGAATTTATTGTGGAACCTATACTTAAGAACTTCACCTTGCGCTAAATGAGAACCACATGGAAAATAATGTCATTGGAAAATCCTAAAGCGAGTGGAACGTGTATTGATCTGATTTGATAATCCAAAACAAACTCTCTATTCGACCATCAAAGTAATAGATGATATCACGGTTTCGAGTGAAGGGTAAAGCTATTGTAATCAAATTCAAAGCAATTTTTTTGGCCAGAAGTGAAGGCAAGCCTCGATCTTCCTTCTTGACATCACAGCTTAAGCATTTCTGAGCAAAATTCTAAGTAGAACCAACTTTTTGTTACGTATAATAAAATCAATCAAGGGTTGATAAAACAATTGTCCACGCAGTGAGACTAAAAGAAAGCTAACATTTAGAGCAATAGCCCTTCGTCGGGGGATCGGCTATTCATCGAGTTAGCACTTGAGTTGAGTTGAGTTGAGTTACAGATGTCAATCAAAATTTAAAAATTTCCAATCAGACTTAGCGAATTGGCTCTGAGACTTACAGTAAAAACAAAAATAGATACAATGCTTGTCGTTTAGAAGACAAAGCAATTGGTTTTGAAAATGCAATCGACTGTGATGTTCGATCCAAACTGAAACTTGCTTACATGCGTCTGACTTTGGCGTCAGTTGTGCCTGGTTGTTCAAAGAGTGGATAAATTTATCCAGTGGATAAGCCTATTCTGTGGATAAAACTCTTATTCACTGGATAGTTATCTAGCGGATAAATCATAGTTGCACAAAGCCTGGATAGAGACGCGAATAACTATCCGCGTCTATCGAGTGTGTCGTCAGCTCCTTGCCGCGTAGAGTAGACATGTACAAAGCTCAACAATGAAACAGGATAGCACACAGGATTTTGGACACTTATTTTGTTAATACATGTGTTTATTGCAAGTTCCACACAACATATTTTACTTCTTGTGGTACAGTGAAAGTAGAAGACAAATTCATACAAATATTTATTGGCGGCCTCTTGTAACAAGACCTTGCTCTTTGGAAAGCCATTTAACTGCCCAATGTCAAACTTACCGCACAAATTCGGCAAACTTAACTTTATTAGTATCAAGAAACTAATTGCCAATGAGTCAGCCGAGTGAAAAGACTTGGCTGACGAGGCTACAGCTCATAAATGTTACGTGTTGGAGTAGGGGAGAAAAATCTCGCATCGCAGTTCATTCATCGCGTAACCGAGATATTTTTACCTTATTTAGACTTACCCCATTGTGCTGTGAGCCAGTAACGTGTAAGACTAATCTAAAATAGCCAATTACGAAGGGCGGTTGGAGGGGGATTGTCTCGAGGTCCAAGATGACGGATTTTGAATTATTCTTCCCTGTGATTTATAGGCTGGAATCTGCGAGTTTATTCCTCGTCGGACAAATGTTTGAACAATCAGTGATCTAAACAAAGGTAGGCGGTTAATTGAAATCGATCGTGTTTTTCGGGTCGAAATCGACGATTAAATTACGAAACAAAATAGATGACTTCGCGCTTGACGTGGCATGATGGATAATCAGGACATTGCTCATGCGCTCAATTTAAAATCTCGGACATGCTTGGATGACTCTTTTGTTTTGTTTTGACGACTTTTGTTTTTGTCCTGATTACCCATCATGCGTCAAGCGCGAAGTAGTCTATAGTGGTGGCGACTTGGCGATTTTGCAGATCTTGGTCCAGAACATCTGGCTACAATTTACATAATGGTTTCTTGGAGTTTTGCTGCCTTTGAAAGAATTTCATTACGATCACGTTTAAAGGAAATATATGGGATTTTCGATATTCTTCAAAAATGCAAATAAAATTTCGATTTTGATGTTTCAACTATAATCAATTATTCTTGCAAGAAAGGTCCATTCTCTTTAAAGTGTGCTTTTATTCAAGATCACTTACTTTAGATAATTAATTTGTAAATCGATTTCTGGAAATTTGAATACTTTGGGGAAATTTGAGTTGTTTGGAATGTTGTGTCAATCCTAAAGGAAATGTATGGCATTTTTCGGTATTGTTCTGAAAATGCCAAACCCCTACTATTATTATTTATCGAAACTATTTTGGTATATGGAGATTAATTCTTTGGTATATGGGGATCAATTTTTTGTATATCGGTGGGATGATTTCAGTTATTTGTTCTGATATACGTGACCTAGAAATTCGTTGTTTTGTTTAAAAGTCCTGGATCATCGATATGGATTGAGAATATGGGGTTTTAAGCTCTATATTTCGATGGTATTTCGGTGGTCGTTTTCCTGAGATTTGTCCCGATCCGGCGCACGTAATTTTACAGTTTCATGGAGTTTGACGATGGGAACTCTGGGTAAGAACACGAGTGCGAAGGTTCATGGGTGTACAACGTCGTAGCGTCGTTTCTCTTCCTCGCGTTTGTTTGAAGGAATTGGATGTTCGTTGTCGCCGATCGTCGTTTTCATTGTTTATTTAATCTTAAGAGGTAAGCCATATGAATTTTATTCGATATGAATGATACCAAACTTAAGGCTGCTTTACCTTGTGGAAGTATTCACTAAACATAAAAACGTCTCCTAATGAAGAGACAGTGTCCCCCAAAACAATATAACCTCTTAAAAACTTATCAGTTTTGTGACAACTGTAAAATCCCGTCATTCACCCACCATTTGAAAGAAGAAGAGATTAAAATAACGTATGTTTTGCCTATTTTTAAGAGCATCGCAGAAATCCAAGAAAATGAAGAATTTTTTTGCTTACTAATATCTTTTTTCAAAAACATGGCCAACCATTCTTCAGTATTCAAATTTCAATATTCATTATCGTCGATGGATGTTCTTGTTTTCAATCTTACGGAAATTGTCTTGTAAAAGGACTCCGAGCAACGGTTGAAAGCATGTACTGGAGCAAAAACGGTTTAGTTCAATTTGTCGTTTGCGACTCTTATCTTGTTAATATCTTTCTTCGAACAAATTTGGTATGTCTAATCTTTTTATTGGCCATATAAGCTACCCAACGTTTCAACGGATCCACTGAGTAAGGGTTTATCGCCCCGTGTAATAAAAGATCCATTTAATTCTGTTATATTTTTGCAGAATTTAATTCCTGAGGAGTATTTGTACACGTAGACAAACTTACACAAGTGATTTAGCACGAATATAGAACGGTCAGTTTTTCAGAACGTATTAACCTGTATATTATAGTGAGACAATAAAGACAGAGTATAGTGAAATATTGTAGTCACTGGATTTTATATGGTGTTGTCCATCCCATGCAAGGAATATTTCCCTCATAGGTGGACAAATAGTTGGCACAAATAAACAGAATCTCTTTTCAGAACGTCTGACTCTGTTTCCTGAATGATTGTAGTATTTGTATAGTGTTGTTGTAGAAAGAAAATAAAACGGCAAAGTAATGTTCACGCAGGTTGCCGGATTTTGCGATGACATTGTGACCGGCAGACAAGAAAAAAACACATTCCAGCGAATTTGAGCTATGCTTGTTCGCTTGAATTCACGGTTTTTACTGATCAATTGGTGGCCGCTTGTGGAAAGTGGAAAGCTTCACATTTTCAAATACAAAACGTCAACAAGATTTAAAACACAGATCCAACTAATGCCACCGCAATTTCCGTAGTGCAGTTTTTAGTGATAAGGCAAACTGTTGTTTCCTGCGGGACTCCTCAAAGCATGATAATAGTTGTCACGTAGATAGTTTCATTCCTTTGTGGGAGCAGTACTCATGACTCGGTCACCTTTGGACTTACTAATTCAACACGAATATCAAATTGGTCAAAATTCCAGATAATTGAGCTACCGTAATCAACGTTTTCTTGTATTTGATCAATCGACGATAGACCCACCACTAGTATAGCTAAATTGCATTGAATGACTACTAACCCACACGCGAAGCATGAACTCAAAGAGCCCAAAGAGTTGTTCTTGAAAATAAAAAAACAAAACATGTTTTTCATAGATTTTAATTAGTAAGTAACAGGTACAAGAGCAGTGAATCATAAACAATGTTTTCTTGTCTCACATATTTTATTGATTCGCATAGTTAATACTTGAATTCAAATCATCAACATTATTTGTGTTTTTAAGCAGTGATCATCGTCCCCCGTGTTCCGCAACTTTACTAAAAGATAAATATATTATTTTGTAACATAAGATGAAGTTTTCGCTATACATTATTTTTTGTATTTATCTTTATATCAGTTGTTGGCAAAATATGTGTAGACAAGTTATATTGGTTAACCAGGTTAAATCGTGTTGAACCAGGATTGATCTCGATATCACTAAACATGGATGGAGCTGGGTTATATGTTCCCAGACGAATAGATTTACTCCCAAATATAACTCTTAGTCTTCCTGTACTGTTATGTACAGTTTTTGCTACAGAGAATGTAACACTTGGTTAGACTAAATGAACTGCTCTTTATCTACAGTTATTGACAGAGACAAAATTCTTTTTGATGTTCCCTTCTTCAAAACAACCCACACTGCTTTGAGATTTTCTTTGGGTAGTTAGGACTTACTGCGAAAAACTAATCATCTAGCAGGTAATAATCAAGACCTGTTGTGTCAAATCGGGTTGAACCAGGATTCGCATCGATATCACTAACATGGATGGAACTGGGTGATATGTTCCCAGCAGAATAGATTTAACTCTTACTTAGGCTTCATGTACTGCTATATATGTACAATTTTTGCTACAGAGAATGTAACACTTGGTTAGACCTAATGAACCCAGACAAATTCTTTAAGGTTTAATATTTCCTTCAGAAAAACAACCCATCCACTGCTTTGAGATTTTCTTTGGGTAGTTAGGACTTACTGTGAAAAATAAATCATCTAGCAGGTAATAATTAAGACCTTTGAAGAAATAACTCTTTCCATTTTTCCACTGCATAGCGGCGTCAAGATTGCTAGGTAACCCTCTCCAGGCTTCTTGGATTAGCTTTGGATACCCATCATCGATTCGTTTTTGTTCATCGTTGTATCGCCAGTATTTACTTCCTTTGAAGAAGTACGTTTGACCATTTGCACCCCAGACGAGAGAGGCGTCCATATCAGCCAGTTCTCGTGGAAGGTTCAACTCTTTATCGGTGATTTCCAAAGGTCCTTGTACATACGAGCGACCTCTAAATACCCAGTACCTGTTTCCAAATAAATGATGACACGAGTGAGAACATTTGTCCGTGAATTTTTCCAAAACAGTTATCAAATAAATGATCAATATTATTTATTATTTCTGGAAACTCAGCTTCTTCAACGTTACGAATTTCTAGTTAGCAAAGATAAAGTATGAGATAGTTTATTATAACAATTGCTATTTCCAGGTGGAGATTTGAAAAGATTACTCCAACGAAATTGCTTATCACCGAACTGTCGAAGGATTTTCTATTAATTTTGATACCGCTGTCTATTTATCATCAGACACTTTGGTGAACAAAATCTCAGATTTAAATAGTTCACCTGGTGCCTTTAAAGAAGAGCGTTGTTTTGTCAGCACGGGTAAAGGCGGCGTCAAGATTTCCAGGTAAATTCGTCCAGTAATTACTGATATTCAGAGCTCCTGTCCATTGACCCTGGTCTGAAATGGGCCAGAAGTGATCTCCTTTGAACGCGTAGGTGTAGCCTTCTGCTCCGTGGACCATGACATCAACTGTCGTCTCGCATGTCTTAGGTACACTGGGTGTCTTGGTGGATGGCAGAGCTGTCCTTGGTACACTAGTACTGGGTGTCTTCGCAAATGAAGGTGTTGTCTTGGGTTGAAAAGTAGTCGGGTTGGCGTCTGGTTTACCATATAACGCTTGAATGCCTTTTATGTCATCGTCATGCAGTTTCACATTTGGAACATATCCTCTGTAGAATGGGTACATGAGAGCTCCAGTGGAGAACGAGTGACCCAGTCCCAGGCTGTGGC
>JANSTR010155362.1:0-10484 GCA_025434805.1 Antipathozoanthus remengesaui
CAGTTAAAAACAGACAATAAAAAGAGAAAAAAGTTGAGTATAAATGCGTTTTTTCCGCAAAATGTGCAATTTCCGAAATATAAACCTAATTTGCATAATTTGTTCTAAAAATTTATGCATGATGACGTCAACTAATTAGTGTCAAAACATTTCTCATTAATCCGGCTAGAGTTACTTGAAGTTTGGTGGCAATAGCTTTAAAATCTGATTAGAAGACTAGCGCATGCTCAGTAACATGTAAATTCCATTTAAAGCAGTCCTCATCTCGCGGACTTGAGCCACGCCTTCTCACTCCTTTTTGCCGCAGGCCATGTGCAAACAAGGGCTCAGGGTAATGGTTTGTTCAATTCGACTACTCACGTACCCAGAAGCAAGTGTCTTTCCTCCCCCGCTGAGGACAAGGTATGGTGATCGCTCGGACATCTGCTTTTCCTTCAACAACTGGACAGTGTTGAGAGGAGTGTCGACTGCGCTCATTTTCTTCAGCATCTGCGTCAACACAAGAACAGCAGAACACGAGTGGTAAATGGACTTACGTAAAACAAGTTTATTTAACCCTTTCCCTACCAAACCCCAATTTCAAATAAACCAAGAATGTCCTAACTTTTGAAACAGTGGACGAAACTCTATAAAGTGACCATTCATTTTGTTTGTTTGTCTCAAAGAGTAGATTCTCAAAATGTTCATGGTTTCATGAAATTCTGAAGTTGACAATTTTCATAACATTTGATAAATTTACTAATTTGAAAAGTCAGGAGGGAAAGGGTTAACAATGTCCAACTGAACTATCAACTGTACTGAAACAAGTTTGAGCGGCGCCCTTTGTAACGTTCGGTTCTCAATTATAGTTTCACATCATAAACATAATATCATTCATTATACATCCTAACCAGATCTTCGTTAAAAACGTACTAATTTGCAAAATATAATTAGTCAAGGGTTAACAAATCAATTTTCCGCGTCGATAATTCTTTTGGTTGATTTATTACACGTTTTACCTACTCGCCGTTGCAGTGTAGGGTTTTTGAAATAAGATACATAATTATACACATTCTGTTCATAGCGCATCTTCTCATAATATTTACGATATTAGTACTAATGAGGATTTCCCTTGCTATATGTTTTGGCACGTTAATAAAGTTTCTTTCTATAACACTACGAGAACTGTATGATACGTGAAACGTGCGAACTTGTTAGTTGTACGCTGACATGAGTGTTCACTGACGTAATGAAGTAATAAGTCATCTAGAACGTGCGAACACCGTATAAACATGAACCCAGTTTGATAGCCTTTGTTTGAAACAAGCCTCCCGCCTTATCGAAACTTTGTCCGGATTTGTATCTTCAAAATGCTGTGTTATTTCGATAATTAACTAAGATAACAAGCATCGCTACACCCACAGCCCAGACTCCCCACCCCCAAAGGAATGATAAATTTGATTGAAAGATAATCTGGGCTTCAACGTACTCTGTTAGAGAAGTTGAGCAGACTTCTCCTTCCCCCCAAGGAATGATGAGTTTGATTGAAAGATAATCTAGACAGGCTTCAATGTAATCTGTGAGCAGACTCCCCCCCCCCTCCCCCTAGGCAATGATAAGTTTGATTGCCTTCTAAACTCACCAAGTCCTCGTTACTTTTCTTTGCTCTCTTCTCCGTCTTCATCTTTCCAGATATTTTGCCGTGGAATTTATGGGATAAGAATCGGAATGCCTTAAAGATGACAATTTCCAAATCAGTAATATAGTAAAGAGAGGACGGGAGGAAAAACAGTAACTGACTCCAAGGCATGAAATAGGAAAAATCAGCCGCAAATTTGGATTGCCATTTTTCCTTTCGTTTTACAGGGTTCCCACTCATAGGCCAGAAAAAACTTCCCTGACTTTTCCCTTACTTTTCAATGACCAAAACCTATTTTTCACTGACCCTCTAGTTAGAGAATGAGGATGCAAATGGTGAAAATCCGAAATCCAAGATGGCGGGTTTGCCTAAAAATTACATGTGACTTATTTGTCCCCGGGGCTTCATCAAAAAATTAGCCCTACATTTGTTTGAGCTAGCTCTCGTTTTGCCGAGAGTACGAGTGCTACCTGCGAACCAAACACACTTCGGTTATTTCTTGAGGCAACTATTTTCTAAGCAAGAAGAGTAAGCAATGACAAAAACTTGATACAAAATTCCCTGACTCTTCACTGACTTGACAAAAAAAGATTTTTTCTGACTCAAATCAAAATTCCCTGACTTTTCCCTTATCTTGAAGAAAAATCTTTTCCCTGACCCGTGGGAACCCTGTTTAATAATCCAAATATTTTTTGGTGTGCCAGTTCCCCAATTTGACCTGCCATTTGGCACTTGGCACGCCGCTATTTCGCGCCTTGGACTAATGTACAAACTACTCACTTCTTTTGGTGTCAATGGTCTCCCTGCTTCGTCGACATACTCAAGCTTGATGTCTGGTTTGTAGCCCTCCTTCTCTCTGAACTGGCTGGGGTTGTACCTGATACAATGGATCACCACACGTGAGAATCACGCCGACAGAAGCATACAGACGTTATAAATTCAATCAAACTGCTTCACCTACCTTGACCCTCTCTGCTTTTCCTCCTCCCTACAAATGGAAAAGAGTTGACATCAGAGGTAAAAAGCACAGCACTTACTGGTAAGTGTTAGTATGAAGGATAGAACAGTCACTATGACCTACGGGCACGCCCAGCTCAGGCCTAAGGATAAGAAAGCTCCACTAAATCTGTTTCTACCAATGTAATGCTTTTTGGGGGTAGCCTTCCGTTTGTAAAGGTCCGCGGGTAATCCAGGCCTATTTCCAACCAATGAAATGTTTGGGCTGTATTTTTTTAGGGGGGTTGGGGGTATATTTTCTTCTTTAATAGTTATAGAGTTTCTTAACAAATATCTCGAAAACCCGTTTCCTTTCACAGTTTGTAACATTTTGTTCAATTGTTGTCACTCACCTCAAAACACGGAATTCCAAGTAATATTTCAGATGCCTGGATATAAATACCTGTATTGTTTTAGATTATTTTATCTTTTTTTAGGAAGTTTATGATCTTCAAACTAAGTTTCATTAACCAATCATGAGTGGCTCGCAAGATATTTACGTGAACAACGAGAATTTGGAGTGGAGGACATTTTTCAGTTTATACTGAATCTGAGATTCCTTTAGGTCGTAGGTACGTATGTGATTGTATTTTAGCCTCTCATTCAAGTGGCGGCTGAGCCTCGCATTCAAATTTCGTGGCGAGCGGGCAGCGACATATTTCAGATGGTCACCGAAAGAACGGCAAGTTTAGCCAAGAATCGCTATTTAAAGTTCAGAAACGACAAAAAAAACTATTATCATAAAAGACTTTGTGCTACCGACCGCAGCCGCAGCACTTCTTCGTGATCGACACTGTTTATAGAGCTGATAGAATGTCAGTTGCGAGTCTCGAGGTTGTGATTTGACGGAAACAGTGGAAGAAACTGTAAGTGCTGACAACATAGAAACTGTAAGCGCTGGCAAAAAATATGTCAGCTTGGGGCTGCAGGTTGTGATTTTAACGGAAACAGTGGAACTGTAATCGGTAATAGTTAAACTGTCTATTAGTCTTTTGATGAAGTGAAACTGAAAGCGCTGCCGAGTCTTGAGGTTACTTGGCTTACCGGTATCCACTGTCAATAATTTTGAATGCAATGTTTTATCATAACTAACTGCTGGGAAGAACTCGAAACTACAGTGAACAGTATATAATAGAATATCATTTCGCCGGTTTGTCACGTAATCCTTTCAGATCGATATGACTGAGTCTGACTTGTGACTGCACTATTTTATATTCCATTCGCCTTCGGCGGGATAACTTTCAAACCAATTCCAGTGGATGCAAGTATTCTGTGTGTATACATCGTCTGATATTGTAGCATGACAGATTTTGTTCATAGATTAGACCAGAATCGCATAGCAGGGATAGATCTCCTAATCTGTTTGGCCAACCACCTATTGGAGAAGGAAGTACTGATTTCATTTACCGTTGAATTTGCATTAGTGCCTTTTCAGTGTGGAATTGCGTTCAACCGACCGGCGCGCTCACCTTTAAACTTTCCTGCACAAATGGTTGTGGTTTGGTTGACAATGCAGCAGAATAACTTTTTTGCACGCGAAGCCTGAGCAAAGTTTATCCAAACGACACTCACCAGCTTAATTTGAGAGATTCACCCTTGCTATGTGATTCATCGCTTCGATAATTGTGCGATTTTATTGTATCGTGTAATTTAACGTAGAATACCTTTGTCAGGGCAATGAATTTTGCTATAAAATACAATCAATGAATATGTTAGACACTTACCTATGCACACAGGGGGGATTCCAAACCATTCTGTATTGACACATTTCAAAGTTGAATTTCCTTTTGCCATTGTATGCCCCCTGTTACAGGAAAAGTGTGCTTCTCGCTGTCCATTTCTAATGCTGTATACTATTTGACCATTCTCTATCGGATCAAAATCAAGGCAGGCGCCTGCATGAAAAAAAGTCACGGAATGACGTATCATATGAGTGACATGATTGCTACATCTCATAAATACATGTACAAGTATGAAAAATTTGATTAATATGAATAGAGTCTGAAATGTTCCTTCTGAGCTGTATGTTCCTTGGGCAGGAGTAAAAGGTATGCATGAAAATATTTGGAAGCCAGTTTCACATTTGCTAATTATAGCTTTATCAAGGTCTATTGATCAAGGAGACATCAGTTTAGCAGAATACATAATTATATTAAAATTAATATATATTTGGTAAAGGTAAAGGCATCATTTTGCTTCGATAACGCGGGGAATGGTTGGCCCAAATCTCCGTGTATAAAGCGTCCCCCCCCCCCCCATCTGTCACTGCTCCGTTTTACGGGTATTTGAAGCTCAAGCTACAAGGATCAGAGGAAAACCGAAACAGACGTTGAAATCACTGAGAAATAAACTAAGAACTTCTAGCTCAGTAGGCAGTGCACTAACCAATTGTTCTTCGCCTGCTCCTGGTGATGTATGATTTTAGTAAGAAATTTATTGTGCACCCGGGTCAACACTGAATTCATGTTAACCAACCGCCCCTTATTTATGTATTCGTGTTTATACGAACATGACTTTATTACTCACGCAATCTCTTTTAGCCACTGGTTATATTGGTTACTAATCAATTATTGACGTATTTAGTTTGTCACATTCAACCAATCAGAGTTCATATAGTTATCTCTAAGATGGTACATTTGACATATGACCTTGAAGTATTAATATCAATTGTGTCTCAATATGACATCCCTCCTTTCTTTTGTAAAGTCCCCCCTTCATTTATGTGAAACAATTGGGTCGGAACTTAAACATTGAATTTCAATTGTCCCCAAGAAGTTTCGAGTTCTAAATGTTTGAAATAATTAAGTTTATCCGCGTTGGTAAATAGTTCATTTTAGAGCAAAATCTTAGAACATTTGATTTGTTATGGATAAGCATGGGTGGCAACACTGTGTCAGGATGTTGCTTAATGTGACTGATTTGAGGAATTTAACCTCAGGCCATCGCGAGTAGTAGTCGGTAAGGAGGAGCAACATGTTAACCTGTAGGGAATGGACCGCAGATGTCTAAAGCTAGGTGTGTTCAGGGGTGTCAGGGTAGCTCGGTTAGCTGGACTGGTTCTGGTCGTTCTGGTTAATGCCTGGTGTTTTATCTCTATGTTCATGTAGGGCCACCATAACTTGGACCAAATTCGTTGTTTGTATTTGATCATGCCTGCATGGTTTTCATGTGCAAGCGTTATGGCTTTAGGTCTGAGCTGAGTGGGTAGGACAATTCTTTTGCCCCGTAATACAATGTCCTCTGTGATGCATAGTTTATCGGAAATGTGTTTGTAGCTTTCCGGTAGCTTGTGAGGTTGGTTGTCAACAATGCATTGACGGACTTGGTTGAGCTCGGAGTCGCTCTTTGATGGTTCTTTTATTTCATTTGTTGACATATAGCTGCGGGTATTAGCTGTTCTGCTAGGTACCAGACAAATCTGTCTGCGCACTCTTCCCTGTCAC
Organism: Antipathozoanthus remengesaui; assembly: GCA_025434805.1. NCBI lineage: Eukaryota > Metazoa > Cnidaria > Anthozoa > Zoantharia > Parazoanthidae > Antipathozoanthus > Antipathozoanthus remengesaui. The sequence continues at coordinate 6,058 of JANSTR010155362.1, forward strand.
CCCGAGGTTGTTTGATCATTGGCAGTCGCAACAACGTGTAAGCCAGATTTGGAGGTCCTGGTCGATAAAAGACCTCAAAATCATACTCCTGTAGACGTAGCATCCATCTCTCAACTCTGGCAGATGTGGTGTTTTTCTTGGTGCATGCCTAACCTTAGTTTGAAGATTTCTTTGAGGGGGTGATGATCTTTCTGAAGTTCAAATGTTCTTCCATATAAATACTGATGTAAGCGTTCCAGCCAAAAACAATGGCTGATACCCCTTTCTCAATTTGTGCATATTTCACTTCGACTTCTGTGAGTGATCGACTTCCATAAGCAATTGGAGAGTAAGTCAAATCGCGCTGTTGTTGTAGTAACACTGCTTCGAGTGCCCACGGCGATGCATCCACAATAAGTCGGGTGGGTGCTGTTAAGCTGTAGTTTACGTACCAGGACTTGTGGGCTGGCAAAAGCATGTTGTGAAATTTGTAAGTTTTTCTCTTGCTCTAGTCTTTCCATGTAAATCCACAGTCACTTTTTGTCAGCTGGCGTAATGGGTAAGTCGTGGTGCTACTCTGGAATATACCTTGAACAGTAGTTGGTTGCACCAAGGAATAATCTTACCTCGGCGACTACTTCAGTCTTCTTTTTGTTCGGTTTGATTCCTTGGCCTGAAATAATGTGATCAAAGACGTTGATCTCTGAAACGCCAAAGCAACACTTAGTAAGCTTTAGGGTGATTACATTTGTATGCAGTGTTTCAAGGAACTGGTCTAATTGCTTGATGTGTTCGGTCATACTGTTAGACCACAACCAGATGTTTTCTGAAATATTTTCACAGTTTGGTATATCTGTAATTATCTGGCGAATTACTTAATGAAAATATTCGCAGGACGGGCAAGCTTCATTTATTAAACGAGTGAATCTGAATGGTCTGTTACCTAGAGTTTGAAATGTGGTGATGTGGCGTAACTCTTCCGCTAGCGTGACCTGTATATAGCATTGTGATAAATCAACTTCAGTAAATACCGTTGCACTTTCCATCTTATGTAAAATTTCATCAACTGTTGGGATTTGTACTCCGCGTCGTGTCAGTGCTTGATTTGGGATTCTCATGTCGAGCACTAGTCTAACGTCTCCTTCTTTCTTTGGAATAGCGATGAGTGGTGATAACGGGGGTTTCGCACATTTAGCGTTCTCAATGATGCCCTGTTTGCGCATTTCTTGTTCACTTTTGATTTCATGCTGTGTGGGAGACGGTATTGTCGCTAAGTAATTGGTTGGATGTTTGGGTCAATTTCTAATTTTACTTGTGTTCATTTTACTTCTAATTTTATTAGTGTATATTTGATATTGCCCATTCCTTTGGAAACTTCTTTGCAGTTGTGTAGGATTGTTGCGATGTCAGCATTTGAGTGTTGAAGTAACGTGGTATGGACGTTGATATTTAATAGCTTGAGTTAGGGCACTGCAAGCTTTACAGCTGAGTAAACATTTCCTGCTTGTTATTGTGACGAGAAACGTGTCTGTTGTTGTAAAGTTGTTGGCTTTGATTTCTGCAGTGAAGTGTCCTGCAAGTTCGATCGGCTGATCAGTTCCATAAGGAAACATTTTGCATTGTTATATAGCGAGTACGTTTTCGACTCGAATGCACGCTCTCATTGGCTGAATCGAAGTCACGTGAATGAGTTCAAATGGAATGTTACCCGGCTGGTCAACATCTCGAAAATTGTTGACCAGCCTTTGAACATTGCTGTCGCGATGTCACATTTGAAAGCGAGAAAATTTGTTTTGTTTAAATAATTGTGGTCTATTTTGTTTATGATGTATAACAGAACACTTAATGACTGCTCCCTCGGAAACATCTGTTTTGTTTCCCTCGAATTTTGATGTTTCGAGATTCTTAAAAACAGATGTTTCGCTCGTGAGCAGTCATTAAGTGTATAATGATGGCAGGTTTGTAGCCTAATTCTTGGGTTTTCTTGTTGGATTTTCTCGAATATTCCGTTGCCAGTTTATCAGGTTTTAAAGATGATCCTGTGTCCAATTTCTATCATGGCTTCCGGTTGGTTGCTTGAGGTGTTGATTGTATATACAAATTCGTCATCATTGCTGTCAAGATATTGCATCTCCTGACAAGTGATTACTAATCAATTAATGACGTGTTTATTTTGTCACATTTAATCAACATGAATATTTATAAATATTTCTTCTGATTAACTTTTCTATTTTTAAAAAACGGCTGTAAACACAGTTGTGCATGACCCAAGGTTAACCTTACGAGAAATGGAATCTGTCTGTCGAATAATCATTTTAGGAAATTTGAAATGTACGATTTGTATGACCGCAGCACATAAATAGACACATTGTTTGCAACATTTTAGCACCATTTTAACATTTCGATAACATATTAATGAAAATTTTCCAGTCGATGATGTAGTTGCTTTGCATCGTAGATTTTTTTGTAATATTGTTATCTTTAGTCATTATTATCATTAAGTTTTTTGGACAAATTTGCACATCTTGAAATTATTAGATTTATTGTTAACCTAAAGCGGCTCTCGTCGTTAAAAATCATAAAAACTTAGTGTGTTGGCCAGATTTGTAGAACTAAGACTTTTTTAAAACAAAGTATCATTCTAAGTCCAGCCGTTACATTCGTGGTTTCGGTATTTTGTCAGTGTTTTTGGAATTATTCGGATTATAGTGCTAAAAACGATATATTCTTAAAATCCCGTTGCCTCAAGAGTCAATCCACAGGCAAGTCCGAGCTGACAGTTTTTAAAATAGTAACTGTTTGTGTTGGAGTCGATATTAGAAGACTATGTATTACAATATCGTTTTGAAACTTTGAAAATTCGTGCACAAGACTCGTCTCTTGCTAATACATTTTAAGTGGATTATATAGGGGATCGACCTGCGAGATGAAACATTGATCTCGATCAGAGCCCGTATCTCCTTGAGATTTTTTATGCAAATCCTTGCGGCATTCTTAAAAATGCTGAGCAAAACTGAGAACTTTTGACTAAAGAGAGAATACTTTAAGTCAAAAAATTACTTTGAGCAAAACTAAGAACATTTAAGCAATCAAAACTGAGAAAACCTTTTGCGATCAACCTCGGATGGAAAACAGCTTGCAACAATATCGGTATGCCGTGGGCAGCCATTGTGCTTATTTAGCACTTATGGATCAAGGGTAAAATCTGGAGTTCAATCTTATTTTTGTTTTATTTTATAGAAGCAATATATTTACCAGCATTAAAATTCTTAGCTGGCAGTTTTGAAATATGGACCCTTAGTCCATTGCACATGTCCGACCATGTACGCTATGCAAACTTCCTTTTTTATACTGTTATAATCATAGCCTACTTCTGGAGTTTGGTCAGTCGCAAGTGAACTTGTGAGATAACCTGAAGAGCAGACGCTATAGAATAAGTTCATTTCACACTTTTTTCTTAAGCGCACGCATTTTGGGGGTTTTAGATTTTGGAGAAGTTTCAAACTACCATTGGTACTGATTTTGATATGTGGTATTCAGCGACACACTACTCGTTTTGTGAAGAACGATTATAACAGGACCAGCAGTTCTTCATTCATATTGCAATATCTAAACTGGCCAACTCTAACGGAGCGACGTATATTAACGGACTTGACTAAGTTTGATAAGATCTATAATAGACTTGTTAACATCCCTTGCCGCACCGGCGCTCTTCTTTGGAAATTAAGTAGTTCGACATATAAAAATCCCAGAAAACTTGCCATATGTCTTTAAAAATTGCTCTCTTTATCTGCCAATAATAAAATGGAAACAAACACGGAAGCAACATACTTAATTTTAACTGTACTACATTTATTGTTGAAGCACCATGACAATGTTATGATTGGATATCGTGTGATTATCACATCGTATCGGAAACTATCATAAATGGTCCGAGATCCAAGATTTGCCGAGTGAAGAATTTTACCTGACTGAATAGGACACCTGCCAGACTTAGGTTGATGTAATAATATAGACTCTCTAGTCTATAAACATCACTCTTCGATACACTACAGTTTAGAGCCATATATTTCTAAAACTTGTTTTGCGGCATGACGAGGGTTGAATTCAGTGACATGAAAGATTATATTTCACTGAAACTATGTCCTCTTGGAACGTGGAATAATTTATTTATGTATGTATGTATGAAATGATAGAAGCAAAGGAGTGTTTCGACTTACCGCAAGGGCTTGTTAAAAGTGAATTAAGGATAGGTTATCATTAACTGTAACCAATATGAAATTAGCTTATCTACATCTATAGATCGAAACAAAAGAAAGGTGTAAGGCTATAAGCAAATAACCATTAACAAAACATAATCTTGTTTCACTTAGGCCCCGTTTGCACTACGCGAAAGTTTATTTAGATTGCAAAAATATCTGTCATCGCGAGTACTTAACAGATGCAAA
>JANSTR010155373.1:0-10483 GCA_025434805.1 Antipathozoanthus remengesaui
TTTAAAATCATTTTTTGCATAAAATGTATTGTTTTTATGAAACTGGTTGCATTTTTGGCCCCCCCCCCCCCCCGTAAGTCCCAGGAATGCAAAAAAGCCCAGTCTGAATAGGTCTAAATACAAGCAGTTTCAAGTCCAAGGTAAGACGTGGCTTAGATAAGAACCACTCAAAACCCTAGGCTGTGGCTTACACAGGATTCAGTTTATATTAGATGCAAACATGATTTTTGTGCCATTTGTACAGTCAAGCAGATCGTGTTTTATGTAATCCATGGCATCCTATTCCTCTTGTATCCTATTCCTCTTGTATCTCTTTTATGTAATCCATGGCGTCCTATTCCTCTTGTATAGCTGGGCCTATGATGCAAAAGATGACTCCCATGTCATCTTTTGCACAGAAAAAGGGCTAAATCGCTGAAATGTCTGTCTTAAATTACTAACTTTATGGCAAAAAAACACCATACACCATGATACTAATTATAATCTATGTTACAAATTTTCTTCCTGTTCAGGGCTCAAAATAATGATTAGTCTAACAGACAATGTCCAGTCAAAACATTTGGTGACTTTACCAGTTATTGACCACTTTTTTAGAATTTAACTCGACCATCAACCAATTGAATATCTTTGCACTGTCATTGATCTGTTGATAAATTCATAAATTCATGACAGACTGGGAAAGAGTACTTTATAAATGGTCTAGAGGTCAACTTACAAGGTTTTCACTACATATAATTCATATATTGGGGTTTATATTGCAGTTATAACCTTATAATTTCTTTTCTATAATAATATTGACCAATCAAGAACAACACTTATCTACTCTATAATCACTTTGTGCCCAGTCAGCTTAACAGCTCTCTGCACTATAATTGTTTTGAGCCTTGCTGTTAAAAGCAAATCTTTTCTCAGTTGTTGCTGTGTAAACTTGAAATTACTCTTCAATTTTGTCATCATGAACAAATCTCTACACATTTCATTCAAAGATACATTTAAGTTTTGTTACAAGGAGACATGAGGCCAGGTTTCAGCATGGATATATTCCTGAAAAGGAATAATTGATATATGTACAGACTGTAAGTTCAGAACTGCAATGTAAGAACTTAGATTCAAAGTTCAGTCTACTGAGAGAAATTATGTAAACTTCTAGTATTTGGCCTCTCTCTGATGCATTTGAAAAGTAAATAAAGTCAGTTGAATGGACTTCAGTGAAAAGCAAAATGAAAAACAGAGAATTCAGAAGTCAAACCCATAATGTCAGACATAATCAATAAAACAGTTTGATATTAAAAATTGAATCATTTATTCCAAGGCCACCCTATATAATTTTTCCATTTGCTATATAGTGGTTTGTAGTGTCAGTGTTAAATGACATTTCTACTAGCAAAAATCGCTCCATTTCAGTTTCTACTGATTCAGGCTGATTTGTTTCAATCTGTGGTTTTCTCTCATACTCATCACTAATATAGTGGAACCAATTCTTGTACAATGTTATTCCAAATCATTAGTCAAAGTAATGACTGGAAGCTTGCAATTTTTTTCAGTACAAAGTTGAAAATCATATTTTCTAAGGAAAGGCTACACGCTGAGAGTTTTCATTCCATGGCACTCACTACTCCTGGAATTTTGAAATTTTCTTTCAGGGCCCTGGAAAACTCCTGGAGAAACAGATAATTTCGTATAATAATAGATAATATTTTGCATAAATATTTTTAACAGTTTTATAAACAATCCAAAACCTGCAGAAGTATCCGACTCATGATTGTACGTTTTGTATTCTGTGTAGACTCCAGACTCTAGGTGGCTGATATTGTGTTGCTCAGACTAAATTCACGATGATGCATAATTAAAAAAAGGTCTTCATAAACTGAATTGAATATCTGCATGTTAAATGAGACAATGTTTTTAAATGTAACAGTTGCTGAGCACTACTATGGTAAAACTTACATGATATCACTTTGTTTTGCCGAGAGAGAATTCGGGTTGGGTACTGGAAAAATAGATTTTCTACCCTGGAGAACTCCTGGAAACTCCTGAAATTTTGTTGTCATCATTCAGTGAGCACCATGTCATTAATTCCCAATATAATTCGTTTGTTTTCAGGCAAACTTTACGTCGCAGGAGGTTATGATCGTGGAGTTCATAGTGACCGAGCATCTGTGGAGTGCTACGATCCAGAGTTGGACCAGTGGACGTTTGTAACCGAACTGGAGAAGGCCAGATCCGGACTTGCTTTGCTCAGTTTCGATGGTTTTCTGTTTGCCTTTGGTGGCCGGAACCGAAGCACCGATCACTACTTTGATCTGGCTGAAAGATACAACCCAACAACCCACCAGTGGATGCCTGTTGCACCTCTACACACCCCGAGGGCGTGGCCAGCCGTGGCAGTGTTTGACAGAAAAATCTTTGTGATTGGTGGATTTGATGGGTTGAATCGCCTGGCTAGTGTGGAGGTATATGATCCAGATATGGATACGTGGAGGTTTGTGCAAGATATGAACGTGCCAAGGGCCGGTTGTGGTGCGGCTATTCTGTGACAGGCCATGCAACAAGTCGACTAAGGAACTTGTAAAGTTATCAAATTTGCAAAGTGATTCGAAAAGATCTGCACCTAACTTATTTCTGCAATGCTATGAACAACCCTTGTGCTGAAAGCACGCTGTCCTCGTGGCTATGTATAGATGTTGGGACACAGGTTTCTTGTGTGCCAGTTTCTGTTCCTGTTTCAAGTTTTACGTTAAGATTTTAAATCTTAGATTTTAGTGAAAACTTGTCTGAAAATTCAGAATGCTTATTTAAACTGAAAAGCGTGTTATTATTATGTAACGACAGTGCGCGTGAGGAGACACGCGTGATTGATGGATATACAGTCTTAGCTACGGCTCTTGCTAACGGACTAGATAGAAACTCGAACCAAAACAAAGGTTCGAACTCAGGGAAGCTGTATCCCCCATTTCTCTCATATTCGTGTCTTACTGAACTAGTAATTGTATTAATAGCTGCTGCTTTTACCGATTTTGCAGATAATTTATAGACTTCAACCATAGTGGCAGCGTTTCTAGTTTGTAATTGTATAAAGTGCGAATTCATACCGTTGCTTGTTTATTTGTATGTTTTAAATATATTATGACTGCAAGCTTATATTGCTATTAATCAAATCATGGTTTGTGGTATTGGTTTGCATTTAATGTTTTTAACAAACTCAGGTCTAGAAATGAAAGCTGTGATACTCTCCTCCTGATGGTTCTTATATAGTTTCTTGACAATAGTGCCATATATACAAGAGAAATACGACGTGTCTTACGCTGGGCGCGAAAACGTGTATATGTACGAGTGAGTCGTTGCTTGAGTACAAAGTGGTTACGCCGAACTTCGTGACCAAGTTTGTTTTGGAGCTGGTTGCCATGACAATGTGTGGTTCGAAGCAAAATGGATTTTAGGAGCAGGTAATTCGTTAAGACTTTTATTTCATTTGGATTTCCAGGAAACCCAGCATTGGAGATCGAGGATTCAAAAATTGAAAACAAAGAAGGACAAGTGCAGAATCTGGACCCCGTATCTTCCATAAAACTGCTTCCCCTTATCTTCAACAGAACCGAAGGAATCAGCTTTTGCAACCACCGAGGAAAACAGGCATGCGTAGAAGAGCTCTGGATCGAGAATAGACTTGGTAATAATACAAAGCCTACGCATGCGTGGCTGGTGTTCGTGTCCAGTGGAAGGCGTGAACTGCATTTTGAACCATTTAACTTCGTACGAGCGGCTTCACACCTAACGTAAAAAGTGCAGCTTAAAACCCCAGCCAAACATAACGATCGCCTAACGTTGGGCGTACTTGTGCACGACATCTTGTGTCATTTATAAAAACTGTTCGCGCCTGGCATAAAGCGCGCCATATTCCCCCGTATAAGCCGCCACAATTTAAGCCTCGTATTTCCAGGGAGTGTTCATCACTTGTGCAGCGAAGCTGGTAAATGGAGGATGGGGATGGGGGCGGTCTAAAAAGGTAGTACAAAGTGTGGAGAGTAAGGGAGATAAAAAAAAGTTGGTATTTTGTGACACGATCCAACCAAACATTTTTTTGAAAGAAACTGTATCCGTAATTGTGAAATAGAAGACTGTATATTTTCCACGTTTGACACCGAATTAGACCTCGAAGACGAATGGAATACGAGTCAATAGCCAGCTATGAATTCGTACCCCATGATTGTTTTAAGAGAAACCTACAATGGTCTATCAAATAAAACATGTAAACAATTTGAACCACGGCTTGCTTATCGGTGGCTGTCTCAAGTAGCGGTCAATGGCTCCCCGATTCGAGCGGAGAGAGGAAACTTTAAAATCTTTGCCGTCTTTTCTGTCGTGCAGCGACATAAAAAATTTTCAGACATTCATTAAGCTCTTCTTTTGACATATTTTCTATCGAAGTTTTAAACTGTGACTGGCTTTTAAACCATTCTGGAGATAAGAAAAAAAGGCCTTTCAAAATGAACTTGTAAATAAACGAATTGAAACAATTTTTGTTTCGATCCGCGGATGAATGAAGTAAAATTGAAAATTTGGATGCTTTTCTTTCTTTTTAACGCATTCTTACCATTAAATATCTTCACTCCACATTTTGTTGCTTTCTTGCTTTCTTTGTTTTCTCTGGGACAGAAATGTCCAGTAGATTGTCAATTAAATATTTTGAAAGCACGGGGTTCAGCGACTTCATCCGCCATATTGTTTTGGGTCGCTGCCATGGTCTAACACATTTAGACCATCGTATAGTAGCCAATCAGAACGTGCGATTTCGTGATAGACCACTGTATGTTTCTAATTCTACTAATCTAGTGTTTGTTCCTTTTTCGTTTCTTTACAACTGTGTTTATCAGTACATTTACATATAGTCATCACCAATCAGTAATTATCTCTGTAAATACATTACGAATATGTGAAAAAAGAATAACTTAAAAAATTTCTCCTAAATATTTGGGACTGCTAAACGGGCTAAACAACTGTCTTACTGATGATAAACACAACAACGTAGTTTCACTGACGAATAAGATATATAACACAATTTAAAATAGGTGTTTAAAAATAATTTTAATGACATAACTTGAATCTTGTTTCATTCACGGCAATTCACCAGTCCGGCCCTGACCCCTCTAAACTGACAAACAACTCTGTCGGACATAGTGCCTCAGGACCAGCTCTTCAAAAATACGCATCTCCTCCCTCCCCTGCCCCCAAAAAAGGACAAAAAAAAGAAACAACCCTTATAAAAACAAAAGCAACCGAATAATGACCGCCCGAGCTAAAAAGACCGTTTCCGGAATTCACGAGTCCAATATCGATTTACCCCTGAATCAAAACACGCAGCCAGCGGAATCAAAACAAACGATGGTACGTGACCGAACACTGAGACTGGGGCTCCGGTCTCTATTCACCTCTCCTCACTGATCTTTTACCGGATCACGGCTTGCACTTTTTGTGTCTCCTCAATCAGCGGAGGCATCAGTCCAATCAAACGGCTCCTTCGTACATATTATACAAACTGAGCAACAGATGTGAAGTGAGTTTTTACAAAGACTGAGTGGAAAGTTACAACCATTTTCATGAAAGCCAATTAGAAAATACATAAACCACACAGGAGGAAATTATTCACTCATTACACTTGAAGTCTTAGCAACTACAGATAGCTGCCATTTTAATTGATTATCTTTTTTAAAGCAAAATGATATGAATTAATTTAAATACTTTAATTTTATGTTATTAATTTTAGTATGTCTAAAATCAAGCGTAGCGCATTTTCCAAGTTCCCCTGTCTTAACCATAAACGGCATATCGATTGAAAATCATTCACATCATTTCTAGTTTCCATAAATAACGAATAGTCCTCATGAAGTCCTCGTTTTAGCTAACATTGCTGGTTTACAATCTGTGATTATACTGTAGCATCGCAACAGTTAGAATTAAATGAGAAATACCTGGCTTAACTTGTCCGCCGCCATCTCTGCGTGTAACTTTTGATTTTGTGTTCTTTCTACTCTTCTTCGAAAATAGCTTTTTTTTTACCCTAGACAGCCCGGCCAAGATGTGAGGCGGTTCTTTGTAATCCACAAGTACCATTTGGATTCAGTGGTAAACTCTAAAACAGGTTCTAACCGGTTTGTCAAGCAAGAAGCTAAATTACTTCGCTATTTTGTTGTTGCCAAAGTCTAACTCCGTCCGCCGACGCACGTGAAACAAGAATGAAAAGGTACGAGTCATCATCCACTGTAAAGGATGTGGCTATGTAGTTTTCAAAAATATCGATGATGTCATTTCCACGTTGGCGAAATCTTCGTCAACCACAAAACGTTTGAGCGTGGGACTAATATATCCATTTTGTTTTCACAATTTACATATTACTTCACGAAAACAAATATTTTGAAAAATATATATATATTTGTAAAAAAACTCAAAACAATTTCAAGTTTTAAATTTTAGGTAAAACAAAAATACAAAGAGACCATTAAACCTTTCTATATTTTTTTATTCTCGGAAACAGATATTGTAAGTACTTTCGGATCCGTTTGACCAATGGTGAGTTCGGACTTTAGCCACTTGATTCGGTGAAATTTCCAAAGGCTATTGCATCAGCCGATCGAAATGAAATTCATGGCCAAAATATCTGCCGCTGAAAGCAAAATGAGCCTGGTGCTGCTTTAAAATGTTTCTTTCACTACTGATATGTCCGAAGATATACACTATAGTAAATCTAATTTTAACAAGTATATCATTCGTCTGGTATATTGGAACAAGGAACAGCCAGAAACCGACATTTTCTATGCATCCACCGCTGGTGGAGGGAAAATTACCAAAATGCAAACAATAGTATTCACGACTTGCCCAAAGAAAACTTTGAAAGCTCTACACATTGTTGCTCGCACACTTTCAAGTGCTATTAGCAGCTTCTAGTAACTAGCATATCATTCGTCTCGGTCTGGTCTAGGTCAAGAAACAGCCAAAAACTGACATTTTTTATTCATATATCCACCGGCTGGAAAGGCGGGTGTGCAGAGAAACCACGTGACAGCTCAGTGACCGCGGAGAACGGGAAGCTGGGCTCTTGCCGCCACAATAATTTATTCAAAATTTCTGTATTTTCAAAATAGAATGAAATGTTTTTAAATAGCGGGATTTGTGAAAACTAATTTTATGGTATTTCTTGATGATTATCAAAATTAAAGACAATTCAAGCAATTTCAGAGACAATATTTTTTTTTCGGGATAACAAAACTGTAGCCGCTCGATAGAAAGTCCCTGTCTGCCCCAATATCACCATGCATCGCCATGGACAGGACGATTTCCAAAATCCAAGATTGACCGATTTTAGTATTCTTTTTTGTGCAAGAAACGAAAAATCCAAAAAGGTATCCTTCTGACACATCATGCTCTTCGCATATCTTTATGAAATGGAGGCAAGCTTTGCATGTCTTTGTTTTCGAGCGAGTATTGAGTGATGACTACCAAATTTATAACAAGGGATTCCTTTATCGTGTTCCAGAAGGAGTAGTTATACTTCTTACTAAAAGCGACATGATTAAAAAGTACAAGAAATCAGAATTAGCAATTTTTTGCATGGCGATAAACTTCCTTGGTTCTTTCGTTACACTACACTGTTTTAGCTCGAAGACCGCTTCCAACAAGTACACTTTGTTCGAATTATTCTCAACGAAAAACTAGGATCACTATCACTGTCACTGCCACTGTCATTATCACTATCACTATCACTATCATTATCACTATTACTATCACTATCACTGTCACTATCACTATCACTGTCATGAATTATCATTATCACTATCACTATCACTATCACTGTCACTATCACTATCACTGCCACTGTCATTATCACTATCATTATCACTGTCATGAATTATCATTATCATTATCACTATCACTATTACTATCACTATCACTATCATTGTCATTATAATCACTATCACTATCACTGCAACTGTCATTATCACTATCACTGTCATTATCACTACCACTATCACTATCATTGTCATTATCACTATCACTGTCATTATCACTATCACTGTCACTGCTATTATCACTATCACTGTCATTGTCATTATCATTATCACTGTCACTGTCACTGTCACTATCACTATAACTATCACTGCCACTGTCATTATCACTATCATTATCACTGTCATTATCACTATCACTATCACTGTCACTGCAACTGTCATTATCACTACCACTATCACTATCACTGTCATTATCACTATCACTGTCACTGCCATTATCACTATCACTGTCATTATCATTATCACTATCACTGTCACTGTCACTATCACTGTCATTATCACTATCACTATCACTATCACTATCACTATCACTGTCATTATCATTATCACTATCACTGTCACTATCACTATCACTATCACTATCACTGTCACTGTCACTGTCACTATCACTATCACTATCACTATCACTATCACTATCACTATCACTGTCACTGTCATTATCGTTATCACTATCACTGTCACTCAGGGGCGTAGCCAGGGGAGGGTTCCAGGGGTTCCGGAACCCTCCTCCCCTCTCCCCCTTCTGCTTGCGTAGCGTAAACGAGAAAGTGTTGTACGTACGTAATGTAAGGATTTTAAACCAACCGTTTTTGTTGGAACCAATTTGGAACCCTCCCCCCCCCCCCTCCTAGAAATCCTGGCTACGCCCCTGGTCACTGTCATTATCACTATCACCATCACTATCCTTATCATTATGATCATCATCATTATAGCAAAACCACACCGATTAAGGCAGCAATTTCCGTCAGGGGAAAGCTAGCTTGTTGAAGTGTGAGGGTACTCCTCTGTTGTTATGTTTCTGTACTTACTAGAGGTAACCAAAGGGTTAGTCAAATGCTGTCGAGCCATGTACCGTTTAATTTGCATACACATTCTGTAACTTATTGTCGGGAGGCAAGTGTACCTAAAGTGCTCTTTTTAAAAAGTATATTTGATGGACGTTTTGCAGTGGGATATTAATGAACAATTGAATAAAACTGTAAAAGAAACATTTATCAAGCTGCCCCAAACATGACATATTGTATTGTTGTTCTCCTTAACTGTCTTCATAGCTTCCTTCTAAACATATTGGGAGAACTTTGCTTTCTATGTCAGATAGTTTGCTTTCTATGTTAGATAGTTTGCTTTCTATGTCAGATAGTTTGCTTTAAAAATATTTAAAGTGCATATTTAAAAGTGAGATGATACATGCTGATAATTAACTTGCAATCAGGCTTCGTGGACGCGCCGCGCGCGAAGCAAGGGAGGCAGAGTCAGAAACTTCTCGAAAGGTAAAATTTAGCATTTTTCTCCGATTGGTTACTTAAACAACAGGCTGGAAAGCAGGCACTTTCATTGGTCGCCCAACAACTGTTGCCTGGTTTCAAAATTTGAAAAACTCCAATTCAAGGCAGTACGTGGTTTTTCTATTTCCCTGTCTTCTTATCAGTTATTGCCACACAAGCACGCCTTTAGCCACTGCCTTAAATGAAGGCGCGAGTAGTGTAAATCACAATTGAAATATTTACAGTAACAAATTTGTTTGCATTAATAACATTTCACTCATTTGGAATATATCAGGAGACAGCAACTTGAAATTAAGGTAATTGGAAATTGCCATAGAGCGCGAAGTTTTGCATGCTGGAGAGTAGAGGGTCACTTGATGTAACTGAAAATGAATGTTTCAGAGTTGTACGTTTAACCCTTTCAGCCCCAGCCAGTTTATCAGCACATATCTTATTACATTTTTTGGCTTGCCGGTCCAATCAGTGATATATTCAACCGTTCTTTATCTACTGGAATAGTGCCTTCACTCTGGAAAGCATCTCACATCTCACCGATCCCTAAAGAGAAACCTCCTAGTAGTAAGTCTGACTTTAGACCTATTTCCCTAACGCCATGTCTGGCTAAGGTGCTGGAAGAATTTGTAGCCGAATGGTTGATAAGTGACATCAAAGATAAAATTGATCGATTGGTCGATTCTTCTGTTATCCACTGAGAATACGGCTTCGCCACGGAGAAATCACAGAAAAACAGAAGGTTTAATTACAGAAGACAATCCACTGAACGTGAACATATACCACGCGGACCACCTGGCCACACGCTGATTTGGGTTCTCTGGAGTACGTGCAACATCAGTATGAAAATGTTTCGTTAAAACAACTGCGGTTTGCAAGATTCGCACTCTTTATTCAAAAAACAATTAATGGCATTCGAGGTAAACAAAAGAAAAGAGAAAAACAGAACTTTGGTTTTCAGCAGGCGTTGTCTAAAGCGTAGCCGTACCAGCATCTTAAAGTCACTAATATGAACACCGACAGACTCGTGCCTCCATAGAACTCAGAAGGAACAAACTATGGCCCCGTCCACACGGATACGATATTTTTGAATCCGCAACTTTTTCTTTCCGGATTCAAAAAATCTCCGTCCACACGTAGCGT